>JAHHUM010003063.1:0-26839 GCA_036173005.1 Crenichthys baileyi
GCCCCGAGTCCTGAGGCGGGAAAGCAGCCCCAGACCATCACACTGCCACCACCATGTTTGACTGTTGGTGTGATGTTCTCCTTCCTGTGGTAGTTTTAAACCAGATGTAACTGAAGACATGACTGTAACTGACGTTAAGTGAGGCCCAAGTGCTTTAGATGCTGTTCTGGGTTATTTTCTGACCTCCTAGATGTCATCTTGGAATAATTTTTGTATGGCAGCCACTCTGGGGATGATTAAGCACCATTTCAGGATTTCTCAATTTGTCAATCATGCCTGTTGTTAAATGTGATTAGAACTGGCCTTATGGCCTTTTCTACACTAATAATGACTTTGTTATATATCTGTTCTTGAATTTCCTTAGATCTGGGCATGATTTGTTGCTTATGGAGAGCTCTCTCATATCATCAGACAGGTTCTGTTTAAATGGTTTTCTGATAACTAGTGTGGCAAGGGAAACTGAATGCAGCTGTCCATCGACATGATTAATCACAGTTCATTTATAACATTCAAAAGTGGAGCATCATTTTTTCACACAGGGCCAGGTTGGTTTGGATAGCTTCTTCCGTTAATAAATGAAATCATCATTTAAAAATTTTTTTGTTGTGTTTATCTTTGTCTGAAATTAAAATATGTTTTTATCAAGATCTGGTTTAATCCAGGCAGGGTCTTTCTGCGTGGAGTTTGCGTGTTCTCCGTGTGCATCTCTCCGGGTACTCTGGTTTCCTTCCACAGTCAAAAAAGATGACTGTTAAGTTATCTGGTCTCTCTAAATTGCCCCTAGGATTGAACGGGTGTGTGCGTGGCTGTTTGTCCTGTGTCTGTCTGTGTTGTCCTGCGATGGACTGGCGACCTGTCCAGGGTGTACACCACCTCCTCTGCCCATAGACTGCTGGAGATAGGCTCCAGCTTCCCCACAACCCAGGGATGGATGGTTGCTTTAATCCAGAATTTTTCTAACTACTGTCTTATTAATGAAGAGTGACAGAAAGATGTCTAAAATGCATTTGATTTACTGTCGGGATAAAGTTTGATTTAATTCAGTTCAGTTTATTTATATGGCGGCAATTCACAACAAATGTCGTCACAAGGCACTTTATAAAACTAAAATCTAATTTATATACAGCAATGTATGGTCAACTCAATCTGTCATGCAGACTGATTCAAAGTCATAGTTTACAGTTAGTTTGCTGGGGGCCAAATATAATAAACTACTCTATAACGAATAAAAGTAAAGAACTAAATTTCTTTAAACATGAATATCAGACGTAGTGCATATTTTTATAGCGTCTGGTTAAAAAAAACGAGGTTCTGTGAAGACTCACGACTTTATCTCTTCCTCTGTATGACTCCAGCAGTCGGACCAGAGACTCCACAGACTGCTGCATGTCCGATCGCACACACTGCCGCAAAAACTCATAGAAAATACACTCTAACTGTGTGAGTTTCTTCCGAACATTTTAGCTTCAGCCGTACACATATAACAGCCTCTGCACCCTGACTGCTCCAACCTTCAGCTGGACTTTGAAACAGGAACTACTCCTCCAAACAGACCAGAGCAAACGATCTTCGATATCCTATCGCCACCCTGAACAGAATATATATTTTTTTTTTGAAAGATCTTTATTGAATTTAAACAAGTCAAAACAAACATGTAATGAACAACGCAGGGAGAAAAGGGAACTAATAACCAGGGGTCATTTACATCAAACGATTGAAATTGAAACCTTGATATTTAACTGCCTTACGGTTTTTAGAGCAAGACAGTTAAATATCAAGGTTTCAATTTCAATTTCAATCGAAACTTTCTAATTAAAGTTACATTTATGAACAACATATTTAGCTAAGAAAAAAATCTAATTTATTGAAAAGTACAATTTTTTTATGAATAATTGTGAAAACCAAAAATAACACTCTCCCAATGCAAAACAACAGAATCTCAGTTGTCAGGAGAACAGCGATTGCTTGACTGCATCAAGTGTAAAGTTTGGTGCAAAGGGGATTATACCGTGGGGCTGTTTTCAGGAGCTGAGCTCGGTCCCTTTTTTCAGCAAAGAGAACACTTAAAACCGCAGCATACTTATACAGAATAATTTTTACATACATTTTAGACAATTTAAGTATCTTTACTATTTGGGAACAGTTTGGAGATGGCCCTTGCAGCTCCAACATACCCTAACCAGTGCACAAAAAAAGGCCCTTGCAAGGGAGGTGAGAATAGAAAATAAATTGATGGATGAATGCTGTGCTATAATAATTACCTAGAATAATGTTTTTTTCAAATAATGAAAAAACTATTATATAAATACAACATTAACATATATTACTGAGAAAACAAAAAGCATTCACCAGAATTACGTGAATATAAACTTTTATTAAAAGTTTATTTAAAAAATCCTGTTTCCACGCATGCTCGCTTCCTGAGTAGAACATGCCACTCACAATATGGCGGAAGGTCTGATAAACCAAAGCGTCGATATGACGTCCATTCTTGTCTCGTGAACGACACGTGTACTTTACGCAAACCATCCAGCGACGGTTACGTAAATAGTTCCCATCATGCTGTTCGCAGGCACTTCTCCACAAGCAAGAGGACCGGGGGAGGAGGAGGCGGAGGCTGCCAGCCGAAGAGCCGGCTGAATCTTGTAGCGGATTTACGGTGCCTGTCCTCCAGTCTACCAGAGCAGGTGACGGCGGAGAATGAAGACAAAGATAACAGCGTCATTAGATATTATGCTTGCTTTCCAAGAAGCTTTTCCTTCTAGTCCATGAGTGTCTTCGAGGTTTTCAAAAGCCTTCTTTTGCCAGGGGGGATTCGGGTGTCTCAGTCCATTCTGATCCAGGACACCACCGGGCGATGACAGCGGCCACAGCCACCCCGCTGGTGATGAGAGACCGACTACTGCAGGCCATCGACGGCCAGAGCAACGTGAGTTTGTCGAGGTTTAGGGCAGAGGACACTGGACGGAGAAGGGGGAACAATAGGCTCTAAGACCCATTAGAGGGCTCATTGCAGAAGAAGCAGTGTGTCAAAAGCTACTCCCAATTAACGAAGGCAACCAATGCAACAGGGCACCCAGACCCTGGGTGTAGCTGGGTGACACCTGTCACCTGGGTGTAGGAAGATGGTGCATTCTAGCTACAGCCCTGTGGAGCCTTCAAACTGGGGCTCCTTCATTAAAGCGTAACCTCTATGAAATTTACGGAATACGCCTTTACCTTACATGACGGTGCTACCTTATGTAATTACACAGTACTTAATAACACTAATACTGTGATTTGTTTATTTATTTGCGCAACAAAATCCATTAAACAACAATTAAAAAGAATAAAATGTTCTAGCGGTGGGGGGGGGGACAACCAGGTGTTAATGATACATTTTAACCTGTAGAATAACTTGAAAAAATCCGGAGTCATACCCCTTTTTTTATCTCTATTTGTAATTCCCAAAAAGCCTCACTTGCAAGCCATATTTTTTTGAGGCCGACTGACTAAACTATAAGACTAAACTATAAAACTCAAAGGATTAACCAGTGTTGTGTCTACAGATAACAGAGTTTAGCAAAAAATACATTTTAATTGTGATTCTTTGGAACTTTGTTACTAGCAGATTGTTTGAAAAGGTAGTTTGTTCCCATTTCTTTAAGGCTCCAGAAGAGGCGTTTAAGAATGCACTCTGAAGGAGAGGACCTTTATGCACTGTTGTATGTATGTGTTTGGTTTATTGTTTATTTTCCTCACATATATGGTTCCCTTTTATCTATTTCTTTGTGCCATCTAGTTTTTTATATGTTTTTGAAGAATAATGAGAAAAACTAAAGACTCAGGTCTGGAAAATTTAATTCTATTCAGATCTTATTAGGCTGACAAGAGAGAAAGTCCCTAAATGATGTTAATATGAGATTGTTTATTTGCTGTATGTATATTTTAGCCTTAACTCTTCTTCTTTTTTTCCTGCAACATGTCACTTTTAAAATTTCTTTTTTTCAAGCACATATTGCACAACATGTTGCTGTGGCCAGATAGAAAACCCAGAGTTAAAATGAGTGAGAAATTAGCAGGGTTTTTGTTTTCTGAAGAAACCCCCCCTTTGAAATACCTCCTTAAAGCCTGAACAATTACCATTAACACTACTAAATACAAGAGAAGAGCTGGCGCTCTGCAACAAGATAAAAAAAACAAAGGAGATGATTTAAAGCTTATGCACAGTCATGTTCATAATTAGTTGATATCAAAATTATGTTATCAAATACAAGTACGCATGCATTCAAACACAACTGAACCACTTGGGACACAGGAAGCAAAATCAATATGTAACACAAGAAATCTATTGATAAAATCAATTATTTATGCACAGAAATACCAAGTTTAGAGATCATGTTCTTTTCTGGGTACTCATGGATTTATTTACATAACATAAGGACTTGCTGCCTTGTTTACTTGTTGCTTTCACCAGTGATAATAATGCATAGCACAACACTATAAAATCATCGGTATTTTAAGATGCTTTGCATTATTGCTTTGGATGTTTTTGCAGGTAAGCCATTGCAGGGTGTGTTTTCTACATATAATTTCCAGGGTGAGGTAACCTTGAGTCACTGTGTTTATTATCAGGTCAGTTATGTTTTACACCTCCCTGTTAAATCAACCCCCTGTGGTACTGTACATACTTAAGACAGATTTCTAACATGATGTTTAAGGTTTTGTTTAAAATGTTTTTTTTCCCTTTGCTAGTGAGATAATATTTGCATTTTCTTGTCTTTCTCATATTTAGCCTGAAACCAGTATCGGTACATATTTTCAAGAACTGCAGGTGTAGATTTGAGAGTATATGCAAATAAATACTTGTTCTTATAGCCCCTCATTTCCCTTCAGTGATCCTTTGACCTATTGGTGAATTTCAGTAAATTAGAATACAAAACTAAATCTGTTTCTGTAAATCAGTTCAAAAATATTAAACTGTATAAATCAGTCCCGGCTGCACAGTGGCGCAGTTGGTAGCACTGTTGCCTTGCAGCAAGAAGGTCCTGGGTTTGATTCCTGGCCAGGGGTCTTTCTGCATGGAGTTTGCATGTTCTCCCCGTGGATGCGTGGGTTCTCACCGGGTACTCCGGCTTCCTCCCACAGTCCAAAGACATGCCTGTTAGGTTAATTGGTCACTCTACATTGCCCTTAGGTGTATGAATGAGTGTTTGCATGGTTGTTTGTGTGTTGCCCTGCGATGGACTGGCGACCTGTCCAGGGTGTACCCTGCCTCTCGCCCATAGACTGCTGTAGATAGGCACCAGCTCCCCCGTGACCCACTATGGAATAAGCGGTAGAAAATGACTAACTGACTAAATCAGTCACACTCAAAGTGATACATATAAAAAATGTTTTTGTTTGTTTTGATGATTATGGTTTTTAATGTGACAAGTCTTTTTTTATGGCTCACGTAATCATAGAGAAAACTGCTGACTTCACAGTTGTCCAGCACAGTCCTTGACACCCCGAAAAGATTGGTTGGTACACCATAAAAAACATTGCTGAAGAAGCTAGCTGTTCAATTCAATTCAATTCAAAAATACTTTATTAATCCCAAAGGGAAATTAAATTTTGTTGTAGCTCATTATGCAGGTTTCTTCAAAGAGCTGTTGTAGATGCTGATGGAAGTAGGCAGGAAGGATCTCCTGTAGCGGTCTGTCTTACAGCACATCTGAAGAAGCCTCTGACTGAAGACACTCTGTTGTTGGAGGACAGTCTCATGAAGAGGATGCTCAGGGTTCTCCATAATGTTCTTCATTTTATGAAGAATCCTTCTTTGCACAATGATCTCCAGAGGTTCCAGAGGAGTCCCCAGAACAGAGCCAGCCTTCTTTATCAGCTTGTTGAGCTTTTTTAAGTCTCTGGCTCTGATGCAGCTTCCCCAGCAGATGATGGCAGAAGAGATCACACAAATAACAACAAATGTTTATTAGCAACTCTTCTTAGATGCTGTTTTACAACCAAAAACTTATGATGGGAGTTATTACTTGTAAATCGTTATCTCCTGAACAGATACGCAACATGGTGGTGGTGGTGGAAGTGATTTCCAGTTTGGAGAAATACCCTGTCACCAAAGAGGTCCTGGAGGTATGTTAAAATACACAGATCTGTTCATAACACAGTTTAAAGGTACTTTTTGGAAGTCAAATTACATGTGGTGTTCAATACATCCATGATGTTTTGTTTAAAGGAAACACGTCTTGGGAAGCTGATTAATGATATCCGGAAAAAGACCAAGAATGAGGACCTTGCAAAAAGAGCCAAGAAGCTCCTTCGGAACTGGCAGAAACTGATCAACCCTGGGCAGTGTGACTTGGTGTCCAAAGGACTCGGTGCATCATGGTCTTCCAAAGGTAGCGCTCCTCCCTGCTCCTCCCCTTCAGCAGCTCCTCCAGCTTTCAGTAAAACAGGCTCAGAGTTGAAAGCCAGAAGTGACTTCAACAACTGTTCTCCAAAGCTTGAGCAGATAAGCAACAAGAAACGTAGGCACGACAAGAAAGAGGGTCAACTCTTACCAGCAAAGAAACCCCAAATCACTCATGGTGATACAATTCAACACTCAAAACAGCTGCCATCCAATGGACTAGGTGGAAGTTTTAAAACTGCTGCAAACATTCATACACACCAACCAGTAGACAGGGAAATATCTAACAGTTTGGACAGTGACAAGCCAAATAAAGTCTCTATTCATGCTGTCAAACCTCATCCAAGTGCCTCTGTCTACAGTAAGCCTCCTAGCAACCTTGTGCAACAGCAAGTTAGATGGGATAAACCTGCCTCTGGGGGGCAGCATCAACCCAGAAGCCCTCGTTTCTCATTACAGCATCCTGAGAATCCAAAGCAAGAAGCTGTAGGCAAGAAAACTGTTTCCAAAACACAGAGTGGTTCCAGTCCAAGTGTGAAGGTTGGGACTAAGGACATCTCTGGACTTGGTGATTCTGCTCCGTTGTTCAGTGTCCAGACAGACCATTCAGGTTCTGCAAATTTGGAGTCTCGAAGCAGGACTTCCAGTACACCGCTCCGTAACTCTAGGTGTGACAGACTCAGTTTGGATGATGAGAATACTATTAATGATGCTGGGAAAAAGAAAAGACAAAAATGCAGTGCCAAAAATTATGTTGCGAAGCCAGGTGGGCCAATTAGAAAAGACAGCAGTAGACCAGTGAGGTTAAAAGACAGAAGAATAACATTTGATCCATCAACAGGACAAATTAAACCCACCTGCCTTAAGGGCTCTTCCGAAAAGCAGGAAGTCTCTGAACTCCAATTATCAGAACAGTTGAAGAAGAATCAACCCATTTCTCCCAGTCCCTTTCAGCAGACAGACTGGAAAGAGCTGTCAAGGAGTGAAATAATCCAGTCATACTTCACCCATCAGAGCAACATCCTCTCGTCGTCTGGTGTCCACACACCTACAGGCCACTTTTTTATGACGGAGGTTTGTAAAAGAGTGGATCACCAGAAACGCAATGCCACAGAAACTCACATCCTGGCATCTGATCATCCTGCCAGAGAGTTACCTGGAATTGGCAGAGAAATCAACAATGACGACCTGAACCGACTACAGAGGCAGCGTTGGTCCGGAGTTAATGGTTGCTATGACACGAAGGGTAACTGGTACGACTGGACAGAGTGCATCTCTTTAGATCCACATGGAGATGAGAGCAGACTGAACATATTGCCCTACGTCTGTCTGGACTAAACAGACTTGGTTCAGCTGTGAAACAACTGAGTTTATTATATCTGGAAAATGTAAAGTGTTTGGAAAACTTTTAAGAGAATTCTGCCTTATTTGGGAGCCCTGGAGCTTTGGTCCATTCAGCTTTTATATTGTACTGTAAGCTTGTAAATGCATTTTCTGAGTATTGTCTTGTTTGCATTTATAATGGCATTGTGAGAACTTAAAGGACACAGAGAGGTCTATATTTTCAGTGCTTATTAGCAACACAGATATATTTCAAGTTCAACTTGTCCAAAGTTAATCGTATGCCCTTATGTTCAGACCTTATAGATTCAGTTACAAGTGCACAGCTTTAAATAAAATTTCTCACACGTCCTCAGTGATCACATCTCAGTTACTTGCTTTGCATTGCAATGATCTCAGAGCCATGTCGTAATGTAAACAGTGGAAACCAGGTATTTTCATCCATTATATAGAGACATACCTGTACATTTTTCCTCCCTGAGTGACATTAAATCAGATGAAAACTCAAATAAAGAAGTATACATACACTAAGCAAATTACTGTTTAAAGTGTAACTTTCATCTCTTAAAACAATTACATGAAGATATAAACAGCATGGGGCTATCTAGCCATCATGTTGTTCAAAAGATGTTGTGAAGATGCTGGAGAAGCTGGTGAGAGTGTCATCTCCCAGAGTGAGTTCTGCACCGATATGGGCTGAAAGGAAAAAGCCACCATTCCAAAGGGAACATAAAAAAGCCAGTTTGGAAAAGCAGTCAGGAATAATTTTTTTAGGACATGTCATGTGGTCTGATGTCAAACTGAACTGTTGTGCCATAATAACCATTGTTACATTTGGAGGAAAAAGGGGGAAGCTTTCAAGGCTGAGAACGGCATCCCAGCTGTGAAGTACAGAGGTAACAGAATCCTGCTGCGGAGGTTTTTAGCTCCAGGAGGAAATGTTGAAATGTGGAAATGTTGAAGACACATCTGAAGACAACAGCCAGAAAGTTGAAGGTGGGACACAAATGGGGCTTCAAAATGAAAAATGATCCTAAACATACTACAAAATTAGTTACATAATGACCTAAGGACAAAAAAAGTCAATGTTTTGGAGTGGCCATCACAAAGCCATCATTTCAGTCCCAAAGAAAAGTTGTGGGCAGACCTAAAAAAGTCTAAAAGCAAGATGACCTACAAACCCGACTCCAATACAGCAATCCTGTGAGGAGAAATCGTATAAATTTGTTACCATTGTGGGAAGCCTGTTTACGGATACCCAAACTTTTTACTCCAAGCCATACCGTTTAAAGGCTTATCTACCTAATACTACGGAATTGCATGTAAACATCTGACTCTGAAGAAAGGGGAAAAAGAAATTCAAAAAAATTATCATATTTCTGGCATTTAGAAAATACAAATATATTTGGCAATCCTAACTGGCCTGAAAAAAGGAAAAATTTGTGATTTAATGTTGGACAGTGAGGTAAAAGGTTATGTGTCTATATACTGTGTATGTAAACATCTGGTTTCAGCAGCAGCTTGCCATTTCACTGCATCCTGAA
Source organism: Crenichthys baileyi (assembly GCA_036173005.1). NCBI lineage: Eukaryota > Metazoa > Chordata > Actinopteri > Cyprinodontiformes > Goodeidae > Crenichthys > Crenichthys baileyi. The sequence continues at coordinate 9,274 of JAHHUM010003063.1, forward strand.
GGTTTGAAACGCCATCTTAACCAACCCTCAACTTTGCACATTTTTTCAAACATATTTGCACATCTAGTCTTGAACATTTAGTTTGGTAACGATGAATGGATGCTACTTGCTAAGAACCATCAAGTGTTCTTCCTGGGAAAAAGTGTTTGTCAGAACATCTGCTAGTCCCAACTTGTATGCATACCAAACACTGACTTGTAGTAGAGAAAGTTGAAATGTCAGTCCCAAAGCCTGTTAGTGTTTCTTGTTTGTTGTTCCGATGATTTGAAAGAGTCAGATTTAGCACCAGTTCATAGTGAGAATCTTTAATCTGACACTGATGCTTCTGCCATAGTTATCTCTATTTTTTTACAAATTTTTGGTTTACTTTATGTTCCTGTGTTGCTAATTGATTCCGTGATGCAAAAGTAATATTTCACACTCACCCCATTCTTCTTAACAAAGACCAATATTCAAATTGAGTCTCTCTGATATATGTTGATTTTTAATTTACACTGTGGACTTTCCTGTTTGTGTTGTTTCTAAATAAAAAGAAGTATGACGTGAAATGGAAGAGCAGGTTTTGTTACTTTTTCCTATGTACTGTCATGAAAACTTGACAAACAAGGTGACATGCTGGTTAATGCACCTAAATGCATCCCTCACACATGAATAGCCTTATTAAAACCAGTTTTTTTAAGACAGGGCCTTGATAAAACGTACTTATATTAACCTTTTTTGTTCGATTTAACATAACAGAACTTTTAGTGGCAATGTAAATGTGTGGGTTTTTTTTACAGGTTTTACTGCTTTTATAAACATTAACAAAGTAAAGCTCTGTAACTGAGTTTTTCAGATAATTAGATTACACGAAGTTAAAAACAAAAATGTTTAATGCAAAAAGATCCAGCCTACTAAAAAATAAGTTAACTTACTGTACAGTACATTCAATTGGTACTTTTTCTGTGCTCCTTTTGCATCAGTTATTGTGTTAGTGCAGCATGGCATCGAGCTCATTTGCATGTGGCTCTGCTGAGGTGTTAGCCAGATGGCTTTAACAGCGACTAAAGACAAATAATGTGACAGTGGTATCCCAGGTCTTGGATATGTCTTCAAGGAGTGATTCCACCCACAGTCAGTGCCTTATGACCCACAGTCCACAAATTCTAGATGGTATATTGCTCCACAATCCACTCTAGTCTCCAGTAACCTCTGTTGCTTGTAGTCATTTTTCTACTATACCTATGTTTGACAACATGTGAGCAGCCACTTTCTTTAGCAGTTACATTTTGTGACTGGTCCTATTTCTGGAGGGTGTCAATGACTGTCCGCTGGACAACTGTCAAGTCTGATTGTGAACTATTAGCTGTAAACTATAATGATCCAGAATTAGCTGAAATAAACGCTTGAAATACTTCATTGTGTGTAATGAATTCATATTGTGTTGAGATGCACCTGTTCTAAAGAACATGTTTTATTTTGAAATCTGTGACCGGAAGCAGAGCTCTTCATTCATTATCATTGGTCTGACGCAGCTGACGGAGCTCGCTGTGAGCTCCCCCCTCCCCGGAACAACGACGCACACCGGCGGTGACTCGTCGCTCAGCGCAGAAAGATGGCTGCGGTGGAGCGGACCCCGGTTAGGGAAGGGATCCGGATAGTAGTCCTGTGTGTGTTTTGGTACACGGTGAGCTCAGGAGGCAACGTTATCAACAAGATAATCCTCAATGGATTCCCGTATCCCGTAACGGTTTCTTTGTTCCACATAATATCCGTTGTCGTCTTCCTCCCGCCGCTGCTGCGGGCATGGGGAGTCCCTAAAACAGAACTGCCGAGCAGGTACTATCGGTGGTACATCCTCCCTCTGGCTTTCGGAAAGTACTTCGCGTCTGTGTCGGCTCACTTCAGCATATGGAAGGTGCCCGTTTCGTATGCCCATACAGGTGAGTAAAGAATGATTTTTTTTATTGTTAAATTCGGCCACCTGGAACAAGTCATCCAAGGTAACTTGATGATGTGTCTGTACCGTCAGCTGATATTAGCTTTGAGGCTAGCTGCTGGCCAACTGCCGACACGGGCATTAATAGAGTCTGGCAAACCGCAGCGTCGTGTAGGTCCCAAACAGACACGCTTTTATTTCAGTAATCATCCCAAAATGAGGCATTTGAGTGCAATTTTGTATTATTTTACAGACATTTTTTGGAACTGCCAGCTGTTAGCTTGCTAGCCACCTGAATTAAAGATGATATACGTCATTGGGGGGGAGGGTCCGTTACTGAATCCGGGTTGTAGTGGGCTTCTCCAGTTTTAAACTCGGGACAACCGAGTGGATCTATTGAGTATCAAAGAAAATGTTATTTGTCATTTTATTCCAAATCTCATACATGTAGATTTATTACACATGGAGTAAAATATATCAATTGTTTATTTCTACTAATTTTTTACAACTTTCGTTTATAGTTAATGAAGACCCAAAACTTACTCTCTGAGAAAATTACATTACACTGATAAAATTATTTTTAATACAAACATGCTAGTTCACTGAAAACTATGTCTGTCAATACTTTATTGTAAACACAAAATAATCTTTTCAGTGTTCAATCAAGCAATCTGGATTTGGGACCTTTATTGCCCTAAATAAAATGCAAAACTCTCTTTCATCTAAAAATGAGACTTTGGACTTCTGATGTTGCTTCTGGTTGAGCACTGGTTTAACTGGGAATGTGATGGTTGTAGCCCATGTTGTGGATACACTTATCCCTCTTGTTTGTCCTCATTTTTCTATTTCACTTTTTCCCTCCACTCAACTTTTTATTAATATGGTTGGGTACAGCACTCTGTGAACACCAAATCTTAACAAGGACATTTCACAACTCGCCCTGCTTGTGGACAGTTTTGATGCCAGTGTCAAATCCATTTAAAAATCCTTATTACAATTACTTGTTAATTCTATTTACCTCTTTTCTCTTCTTTAATCACCAGTTTTAAATAATCTGTTTATTATACCCTGTTGTCATGATATAGCCATTGTAGCTGATATGGGATTGAGCCTGACCAATTGTCTGCTGGACAACTGTCATGTCAGCAGTCGTCCTTATGATCAACATGGCCAAACATAACATATATATATATATATATATCTTGTGCTCTTCTGTAATATTGGGATTTTCTGAGAAACTGAACCATGAGTTTGAGTCATAATCATAAAGATTGACAGAAATAAATGCAGAAATGTATCTGTTTATAAAGCATATATTATGATTAGATATTATTGTATTTTTTAAGATATTCTAATTCATATCTGTAAATAAGATAGGGCACCGAGGTTATAGTCTGTCTGATATACAGATACTCTAATGGATGGAGTGACAATTGGAATATAACGGCCTACCATTTATTGCACACCAGGCTCTCCTTTGCCATATGAATATTTCCTACACTGATACTGTGACAAATGCGTGATGAGTTGGGAAGCTTTTTTTCCTGACTGAAGCCCCCTAATACTAATACTATTATTTAACATTAAAGACACTTCAATTTAAATCAAATAACTTTTCAAAGAATCTGTTTTAAGTGGCATCTTTAGCCTACAAAACCACATTGTTTCCACTGCTATAAGGACATCTATAAAAAAAGTAGTAATAATGACATAGTTTCGCATGTACGTTAATGCCTCAAAGTAGTGCTTTTCCACCAACAAACCTTCAGCTGCTATTCATCATCTGTAGATGGTCTCATTTTTAAATTTTTTCCATGATTTATAAGTGGTTCCAGGTCCTTTTGTTCCTATGTTGTGCCGCCATGCATTGGCATTTTGTCTTCACATATTTCTATTTTGGATGCGTAAATATTTCATACTTACATAAGTAACCGTGGGTCTGTCACAACATTTTTCGTTGAGTATGTTGACTTTTGTGGAGATGATCATAAGAATGTTTAGGTCTCATGTTTATTTTTATTGAAGTGTGTATAGTTTTCTGAAGATTTCAAATTACCTCCTCTTTCTATCAGAGATTCAACGATCAGGCTTTTCTTTGCTAATAACCATTTTATTTGATTTTTTTGGTCTTGTTGATCATTCTGATTTTGACTGATTCCACTTTTTTCCCCGAAAAACTAAAGAACACAGGAGAAAAAAATCTGCAGATTTTTTGATTGAATTAATAGTTTAAAATTCAACAACATAAGATGTTACAAGATTATCCATATTTATGCATTAAAGCATATGTGTTTGATGTGAATCTTTATTCTGTGCATAAATTGTGCTTTAAAGCACATGGAATTGGTTTTTATTAATGAGTAGGAAACATGTCTGATTCTTGATTCTCGCTGAAGGAGAGTCCGGTTTTGATTTCGGGCTGATTAGTGCATCTCTAATTTCCATCGACTATTGTTCTGATCCTTGTTTTGGCTAGTCGACTCTCAGGATATCTGAGAGCTTTATGACCCCATATCAGTGCTAAGGGGTCACATGATCCCCTTTACAGATCACAAATTAGCTCCCATCTACTTGTTGTTTGCATTTGAGTTTCTTTACATTTAAAGTCCTAATTTCTGCAGCAATGATCACCCAGCGCTGTGAATCTGGTTCTTTAGCATTGTTTGGGACCCACCTGATTCGTTTATTAATCCGTCAGTCAGCGTGGAAATGACGCTCCACCGTTGAAGCGTGTAAGTCCCTGAATGATGACCTGTAATATTTGACAAAGGTTTTCACCCGGCTCTGACCTACAGTCAACATTTTAAAGCTCACACTTAATTGGTTCATTCTCTTGCTACAGTCAAAGTTCCTGTTGTTTTAAAACTGAAATGTTCCAATTTTTCTCAATTGTCTCTTTTACAGTGAAAGCCACAATGCCAATATGGGTGGTGCTGTTATCAAGAATTATAATGAAGGAGAAGCAAACTACAAAGGTGAGGAGGTCCTGCTCTGTTTCAGGCTGCTGATGTGGCACAGTAAGCCTACTGTGCCTCTGCTGCATCTCATATTACTGCAGCCTGCGGAAGTTTCTGTCGGTGTAGTTCTGCGGGAGGTCAGGGGTCAGTGAGCAAGACTTTTTATTCACATCAGCTTCTGTATTCAACTGACTGACATTTAGGTAGGGTTGACTCTCTATGGGATTAATGAACAAGCGTAAAGACTTTTGAAGAATTTGTACCAGATAAACCAGTAGTTCAACTTTACCAACGGACGTCAGGATATCATCATCATCGATGGTTCATAATAATATTAGAACTGCTGTTGACGAGGGACAAAGAGAATGTCCATATTAAATTGGCGGGATCTTTAAAAAACACTGCATTTAAATCTGGTGGGGTTTTGTAGAGCATACCGTTGCCTGTTCTAAGAAGCATTTCCCCACGCCCCTCCCCTCCACCCTGGTCATCAGGACAAAAAAACAATCCAAAAGTTTTCCTCTCTTGCTGTGGCCAAATAGTTGCTCCTCTGGGGCACATTGTAATTGCAGATTATTTAACACATTTTCATTCTTATGCACATTTCTGTCTGTGGTTTATCTCCAGCAGTCATTGGGCAAGATGTGGTATAGACCCTAGACAGGTCTCCAGTCCATCACAGGGGCACACGGGACAAACAACCTTGCACCAACACACCCTTACGTGTTATTTAGAGTTATTTTTAGGCACCGGGAGGAAGCTGGAGTACCCTGAGTAAATCTGCGAATGCCCAGGGAGAAGATGCAAACTCATAGAACTGCACCACGTTGCAGCCGCCCATGCTTCTGTGTCTGGCATCAATGTGTTATGTTTACTTTGCAGTTCAGTGCTGAGACAGGATGTGTTCACTGGGGGAGGGGTTACCCTGCTTTATAATTCTCTACATGTGCGAGAATCTAAGAAATCCCTCTCAGCAATATACCGTCAGGCGCAACCGCATAAAGATTTTAACTTTTCACTTTTAGTGAAAGTTTACAGAAATAATCTTCGAATTTGTTAATTGCATGAAATAAAACACAAATCTCTGCCTTCATCAAACTAGACTTTTTTTTTTCCTTTGGTCGGGTTGGCACAGACACAGCTAAAGAATTTCCTTTGTCTGCATGAAGACTGAAAGCAAGTTGTTCATTTCAACGCCGTTCAGTCAGTCAGCATCTTCTTTAGTGACTTAAAAGTGCTGTTCTGCAATAATCAGTTCAGTTAGATCGATAAATGGCAGAATTTTATTCCCTTTTTAGTGTTCAGTGTTTCATGTTTTCTACTTAGATCTGTGCATTTTTTAGTTTCAAAGTGAGTTTAGTGCACAGGTGCTTGTCATAAAAAAGTAACCTCGTTTCTCATAACCCTTTCTTAGAAGCATGCAAATGTGTCTCCTGTTGGTAATGATAGTTTCAGCCAGTGAGCTGTTGTCCCTTGTGGATGCAAATGATGTTTGTTGTTAGATTATATCTTCCCTTGTAAAAAAAAAAATTTGATTTATTATCTTTTGTTTAATGGCGTCTCCTATCAACATGTATCACAAAGATTAATGGTGCTTTTCATTTCCTAATTACAGTTGGTGTTGCTTCCAAACCACAAAAACAACCTTTACGTGTTTAAAACAAACCGTGGCCTGGAGGCAACAGAGAAATAGACGTGCAAGTTCATTTTTTGACTCGATTCAGGGGGGGGTGCAATTGTTCCCTTCATTCATTTACTTTTTGAGGGTTTCTGTGAGGTATTAAATGAATTTATCTTAGTTTTAAGATTTAGCCAGTGGCTTTTTCTTTTTCCATTGACATTTTTTTATTTTTAATCTTTTTAAATTGTGTGTTTATTCCTTTTTTGGCAGCATTTGTTTGTTCCATGTGTTGTAGTTGTGGCTCAGCACTTGGCGTGTTATTACGCTGTAATAAAAGTATAAAGCTCATGCTGCAGGGCAGCAAACAATCAGAAGGAATTTATCAGCCAGTGTTCAGTCTTTCACTCAAACCAACAAAAGAAATCTGCTCATAAAACCTGTTTAGAGAACTGAAACAAGAACTCACCTGCTACAAGCTCATTCAGCAGAGTGTTTTTACAGAGGCTGCAACCTGTTGTAAATACTTTAGATGCTGTGTCGGCTACTGTGTAAAAGGAGTTAAAGTTGGGTAACTCAGCTCTAAAAGCAATTAACTCATGTTACAAAGGCAAAGAAACACAGAGACAGGTTTCCAAAATGTGAAATATGCTGTGGTTAGATTATAAAATTAACCAAAGTTATGTTTTTGTTATACATGTAGGTCTTAAAATATCTTAATCTGAAATATAACCCCCTGAAACTCACACGCTGTTTAAGTTGTTGGTTAGTGAGATGCTAAAACGGATTCTTTTAATTTTATTTACATGTAAGAAATCCGAACTTTCACTTGCATTTGATTTTCCTGAAATAAGGATACTTTACATTTTTGCTCGTAACTGCTGACATTTAAATGTTTGTTCACAGGGCTGCAGCTGCTGTAAGGGGTCTTCTGTGTGTCTGCAGTTCCTCGTTATTTAGCAGAAAATAATACTGTAAGGGTTATGATTATTGATTAATTCATATCTATCAAAAATTATAATTCAGACAAATAATTTGTTAACCAAACATCATTGCTTACGAGTAAAAATCAGATATGTCCTCTGGTGTTTTTTTTTATGGCTCAGAGCACTTAATAATTACAATTAGTTAATTATCGTTAATAACTGATAATTATTTAAGCCAAAAACTATGCTAAAAGTCACTGCTTAACCAACAGCTTCACCGAACGGTGGGGAACTTTCCCCTTATTTTTGACAGATAAATCACTCTTGCACGAAAAAAAACCAAAAACGTTTCTTTTAATATATGTAAAAATTTTTTTGAAGCCAACAAACTCTTTTTTGAACACAGCACAAAAAAACGCTCAAAAAATAAAACCCCTTCAGTTTCATTTTTTGGGATGCAACAAGTTGATACCTTGTTTAACTATTGGGTGATTCAAAATCACCTTAACTTATGCCTCATCTTGCCCAGAACCTCTAAATGGGGCTATCCAATTTAAAAATAAAAAAAAAAAACCAAAATTTTTTTTATTTTGACGTTTTTTCTTCTTTTTGCGGGGTTTAGAGGATGGGCAGGTCTGATCCGGGCCCCTCATCCGCCCAAAACAGGGGAAATTTTCAGGAACCGTTGGGGGTCGGAAAAAAAAAACAAGGGGGAAAACCTCATCTCCTTGGAAACCCAAACCTTCGGGGGGTTTTTTCACCCTGGGGGGGGATGTCGGGGGGGGGTCTTCGATCAGTTATGAATCTTCGTCTGGCCTTCTTGTATCAGACAGTTTTTCCAGCTTTCAAGCTATTCCCGGGGGTGGGGAAAAAAAGTAACTTCGCCTGCGGGGTTTCGTGTGCGCTCCAGATATGGCGCCTGGGTTGCCCCGTTCCAGGGGAAAACACCGGGAAAATTGGCGGTGTAAAAGTTTGTCTCTTCGGCTTTTATAGCTCTGATGACCACAGCTTCGATGTCCATCGCTGCAACGAAGGCTGAGCTGCACATGTTGAACTACGCATCGCAGTCGGTCTATCCCACCAGAACGGATGACCCCAACAATACCGATGGCTAATTTCAACTAACTTAATCAATAGATTTTAGTACAAGAACAGTTGATGTTCAAGATTGTTGCATAAATTCAAGATTTTGACATTAGGTTTTTACAGACATGCATAAGATGATGAAACAAACACTAGTTATAAAACTACTGTTGGAATAAACTAGTAGACACTTGATGCCTTCTTCAAACACACTGAATCACAGTACGGGCTGTAAATAGGTGAACTCTTGAACCCCTTATGAATCCTGTTCTCTATTAAATATTTTTTTTTTGCTAAGGAATCTTCCATTAATGAGGAAATCCATAAATCTGATCAATACAGCAAACGGTCTTCATTAAACTTCCCTTTTCGGGTCATGCCAAAGATTCTCAGCAGGATTTGACCAGAAAGTTGTTTTCTAAAACTTGTGACTTCACCTGATTAACAGTTTTTGTTATATTTTTTCCGTGTAACCTTTTAAAGAATTTAAATCAGACTAGTAGTAGTATCATTTCTTGTATGATTCTAGGTTAGATGAAATATTTGGTTGGGTTTTTCTCTGCTCCTAATGTTTCTACTGAGGTTGAAAGTCAAACCCTGGATTTACTGAATTTTTTATGTTTTGAAAGTGTTTTTTTTCCCCTCAAATGTTCATTTTTCTGTAGCATTAAAAGTTCCAGTTCTGAAAAATCTAACAATTTACCAGAACCAGTAGTTTTTTAAGCGTGAACTAGTGGAGTAATTGGGAAATCTGTCTTGGTCAACACCTGTGATGTGAAATGAAACACAGGTTAAGCAAGAAGTGGTCTTTATTTTCTTTTCTTTGTCCTGTCTCTGTCCTGTTTCGTAGGTGTATGTGTCGCTCATCCCGATCATCGGTGGGGTTCTGCTGGCCACCATGACCGAGCTTTCCTTTGATGTTTCAGGATTAATCAGCGCTCTCGCCGCCACGCTCTGCTTCTCCCTTCAGAACATCTTCTCCAAGAAGGTAAGTCATCTTCATGTTGTTGGCATGCACCTCACGATCTCATGCTCCTTACTCTGCACACCATCAAACTGAATTAACACTCAGGATTAACTCGACCAGTAAGACCTTTTTGCTGGTTGCTTTTACATCTTTACTTCAAATATGTAAGATAAGTATCCCAATCATTATTTTAAAGTGTTGATTTTTTTCCTCCTCTCTGTTAAGGTGTTGCGCGACACAGGGGTGCATCACCTGAGGCTTCTGAATGTCCTGGGCTTTAATGCCATGTTCTTCATGCTGCCCACCTGGGTTCTAGTGGATTTCTCTGTGTTTCTTGTGAATGGGGATCTGGTGAGTAACAATATTAGTGTTGCACCACCTGTTCGTAAAATTAACATAAAACCGTTTTGACTGAGAACTGAATCTAACGCCACTACATCCCTTTCAGTCGGATATTTCGGGACGGACGGGTACCATTTTCCTCCTTCTCATCAGTGGCTTCTGCAATTTTGCCCAGAATGTCATTGCTTTTTTAAAAAAAAAATTTTGAAACCTCGTCAGGCCCTCCCCCAGCTAAAGCAGTTCGCCAACGCCCCCCAAAGGAGGATCATGGGTCATTAGTATAATCTTTGGCTAATGTTTGCGCAAACCCAACCCTCAGCCTCACCAATGTCCTGGGTATGATGACAGCTATTCTTGGGGTCTTCCTCTACAACAAGGTGAGTCACTCCAACTGTTGAATCTTACAGGTACATCTTTATAAATTAGAACATCATCAATATTCTTGCGCTACACCATTTGCCACCCGGGGATATAATATTTCAAGTGTCATGCGTTCCTGTCTGGCCTGTTTATTGGACTCTTAACTTCCCTAAATGTTCACACCAGGTGTATTTCTTTAGTTGCTGAGATGCTAAAGGTCGTGGATAGTGGTGTGGACATTATGCTATGGTTAAGAAAAGTTCAGGATTTAGAAGCAGAGATGAAACTCCTGCTAGGGGACATCATTTAGGAGTAATTATAAAAATGGGATTTACTCTTAATACTTCTCAGAATCTGCTTTCCTCCAACTTCAAATATGTTTTTTGTTTTCATGGTTTACCCAAGTCATTTAGCTTCAGTCTACCATCGACGGCTTTATGTAAAGTTTACCATCTTCTCCTTCATCATCAGGCTAAGTATGATGCCAACAAGCAGAAGAAGAAGCTGCCAACCAGCACGCAGGACCTCCTGTCTTTTGGCAACCCGGCGCTGGAGAAGATCCAGGCAAACGGAGCGGGGCCTTACTCCTACGGCTCCGAACAGCAGCAGAACTGGAACAACGTGCTGACGGATCATTTTCAGTACAGCCGACAGGCCTACACGGCAAACTACAGCAGCAACCGCCAGTTTGTGGTTTAATGGAGAGTTTGGTCCTCAGTGCGGGTAGCTGCGCTCACACCAGCGGGTTTTTTCACATCCGCTCCAAACTGAGACTGAAGGCAAGTGTTCTTTGTTGCGGATAAAACAAAAATGAGACGAGCCGATTGTGACGTGCCAGAGAAGTTTACTCTCCAACGTCCCTCCATGTCCACGCCATGTTTTTTCGTTTTGTATTTACAGTCTTTCTGCACGTTTCTATTTATTATGATGCCAAAATCAGCCAGTTCAGACATTTTGGGGAGATATTGGGCCACACTATCCACTCACAAAAAATTGCCACAGTAGTTCAGTTTGAAAACGCGCCAATCAGGCCTTTCCTTGCCGATACGATCACCTGCCAACTCCAGTTGGAGCAGTTCATAAGTTTGGTTTGGGGTTGTTTTTTTTGTTTTGTTTTGAATTTAACTGGAAATTAGGAAATTTAGAAGATGACCCGATATTAATTAAAAGATGATGTATCTAGCCTTTATTTGATTTTTATTAAACTAAAAAAACTGCAAATCAATACATGCAGTTGGCTGATGAGTTTGCAGGCTGAAAACAGCTAGGGTTCTTAGTTTTGATGCATTCAATATAAATGTGGAATGAAATCCAATTTGAACTGCTGATCGCTGGTCACATCTGATCATGGGAAAAACTGGACGTCCCTGACCCCTGGCACATTGATTGTTGTGTCTTTAATCTGGAGCCATTCAGGATCCAGAGTTCGTCTTTTATGTTTAGGGTTGTGGACTTTTTTCCACCTTGAAGCATTTGTTTTATGAGGAGAAACAAACTGCCTTCAGTGAATAAATGATGAAAACTGAGGCAGATTACATTTAAAGTTGCCAATTATGCAAAATACTCGGCATAAGATTTGACTTTCATTAAGATTTAAGATAAACCGGATTTAAGTTAATGAAATGAGCCATGTTCTATCCAGGACCATCCTAGTTGGTGATTGGAGCAGAGCAAACTGGGGCACACATATCTGAACATGCATCAACATTTAAGGTGTAAAAACGGACCCCTAAAATAAGGTCAAAATTGAAGCTTGGTGTCCTGAATTATAGTTTAAAAACAGTTGTTTTAGTTTATGATCATTTAGATCCTGTTTTTGTGGCCTACTTTATGTTCTGCACCTTGTATAAGTTTTTTATAAGCACACCCTAACGTTCAAAAACATTTTATAAATAATGGAGCATTTAGTGGAAAGCATATCTGTTGCACCTTTAACAAACTGAGTTTCTGGATGGCTGTGGGTACCAGATGTCGACTCCATTTGATATCTGAAAGCAAATATATTCCTCCAGCGTCAGAGGTTTTCATTCATAAAAGTGCCTGATGAAGAAAAATACCTAAATAAGGTGTTTAGTTTGTTTCATTGCTTCTGGGCAAAGGTTGATGCTTGTAAATATTCCCACAACCAGAATAGTTTGAGCTGCTTTTTAAAATAAAAAACTCTGCTTCTCAAGGGAGGGATCTTTGAGATCGCAGCGTGTTCACAGCTTTAAGTGAAGAGTGAGACCAAAGGTCAGTGACCTCTCACAGATCTGTCCTGTTCCCCTGTTGAGCAGAGGTTTTAGAACATGTCCAGATGTTTTCATGTAAAAAAAAAAAAAGATTGTAGTGGAGGTTTCTAGAAAGGTCCTGTCATGTGCTCTGCAAAATTTTTGGATTTTTTTTTTTTTTTTGTTAAAAAGAAAAATAAAGAAGGAAAAAATGTTTTCGTGGTTATGGATAAAAATTCTTTAAAATTTATTGGGATTTGGTAACCAGCAAAGATTTTACGACAGAGTTAGATTTATTTTCTAGTCTCAAGCACTTCCTTTTACGCCTGAACTAAAGTTGCTCGGGGATTTTTATTTTCTTCACTGTAATCGGCATCAAGTTTGCACATCTTGGAACTACTAAATGTGATTCTCACCTTGTTGCCACCTGTCAAGAGAGTTGTTTATTGAGCTCTGTGCAGACATTACTGACGAGACGAGTCACCAGAATGACTTGGCGTGGATGAAAGATGATTTCATCAGTACGGGTGTATCTAAATAAATTAGAATATCATAAAAAAGCTCATTTATCCATAACTGTCTGCTGGACGACTGTAAAGTTTCTAATTATCTAAGATATTGAATTTTGAGATTTAATAGAAAACCATAATCAACCAAATTAACTGAAATTACTGCGTATAATCAATCTATATAAGTTGCTCCTTTTGATATGAATTACTAAAATAAATTGGCTGTCGCTTTATATTTTAATTTATTGTGATGCACCTTTAATATCAATCCTTCCTACTGATTGTAGTGTCAGACATATTTAATCATACTCTGCCTGAGGTACTGTTTTATTTTTTTGATCGGGCAGAATTTACTGTGTTGCTCGTGCTTCTTCAGATGTTTTTCATTCAAACCTCAGACTGATCTAGAAGGAGGCGGTTGAATTCAGAAAGGATTTGTGGGTAATGTAGTTCTTAAAAAGGGACTGTTTAGTAAAACCACCTGATTGGCCAGTTATGCAGAAACACCAGATGAAAAACAATAACCATGATAATGACTGGGACTGTTTGGGAGTGTTGTATATTTGAGGCAATGTTTTGTTGTTATAGGCTTTTTTTAATCCTAATGGTTTAAAATGAAAGAGTAGTCTTGCAGAGCATAACTAAGAGCATCAAAATCATGTCTGAATCCATTTATAATTTCATCACATTAGCATTTTTAAGATTAAATTAAAATTTGCTGCATTTAGTTACTGTATAACGTAACAGTGTTGTTTACCTCCACTGCTCCATCGAGCTGAATACCTCAGCTTTCCTCCTATCCTCCCACTCTGTTGATGATGATTTCATCTTTTCAGGATTAGTTGAGTCAGTTCTGCGATGGATTAAACTTTCCTAATCTAGATATGGGGATAATGTAGGTAATTATGTGACATGAGACACTAGACCATGAGGGGACTAGAAGGGCTTTTTACAAGACAGTGTTGTATAGTGGTTTAGTAATGTCATTATTGTCTCACTTTGACAGACTACATTGAACAAAACCTAAGATTGTTCATCAGTGATGAAGCTGTAAATGTGCAATTACATCCAGAATGTTTGGATGTTACAATGATGATTTAAAATATGATTTATTATTAATATGATTTAAAACTGCTGATTGGTTAATTTTCTTCATTTTTTTATTCTGTTCTTTGTGTTTTTAACATTTTTCGTTGGTGCATCACAGAATGAAGGCCTTGATTGATTGCAGGGTGCTGAGATGTAAAAAGGACCGCATTGTTTTGTCCTCTTGTATATTAACCTACCTGGACTATGTAAAAGCATTTTTTGGCTCTCTGTAAAGCCTTTTCACTGGGCTGTAAAGGATAAACAGTGTAAAGGGGATGACTCTTTGTAAAAGTTGTATACCGATTATTTTTGTTGTCCTTTATGGTTCTCGAAATAGAATTTGTATGTAAACTATGTTTATAGATTTTTATTTATGGTGTCATGGTACAAAATGTACAGAGGTGCTCCAACGCACAGTCTTGTCTGCTTATGTTTGGTAAATATTTTTAAATGTTGAGGAGAATAAATCAGTTCTGAAATACTAAGGTTTCATGTCTTTTCTTAAATGGACCAGGAGATTAATTTGAGTCTTCCTTTTATTGCAATCCCTTGTTCTAAGAGAGCCCCAGGGGACAGTGGAGACAAACAAGTGCAACGTTTAGCAGAAATAATCCTGCGGAACCAGGCTTGAGAATTATACCAGAAACGAGACTAACTTTCTGCATGAAACAAAGCAAAGAGAGAAAACGATAATGACAGAAGCGTGCTGCAAATAACAGGGTATAAAACCTTGATACATTTATGGTTCGATTTGTATATTTACATTGACTGTATTGAAAGTAAGCATGAAGAAAGGATTTCAGACACCCTGAAGAGGACCAAGCCACTCCGTCACTCGAACCTCCTGCCGCTGTGGGTCAAATGTGCTGAAAAGCATTACAGCTGACCCAAAGAAAGCAGATTCAATTTAAAAATGGTTATTATTAAAGGATAATGCACTAATCCTAAATTCGATTTGATCAGTTTCCAGCTTCTAAGCACACTACGTATAAAAACACTTCTATTTAAACAGACTTAATCTAAAGAACAGGGAATTCAACTTTTGACCTATTTCTAACCTTTGTGACAGTTTATTTTACAGGGGCCATCTAGCGGGGATTTCAAGGCATGTGACATTCTTTCCACTGTAAGAAAATGTTTTTAGGAGATAATGTTGATATATTTACACTGTAAAAGCTGCTCCAAAACTATTAACAATGAAATAATTCAACTAAATTTGCACTGGAAATTCAGTAAACAAAATAAAGAAATTGAAAAATTATATGAACTTTTTTTTAGGGATTATCATAGATCACAGTTTATTATAAACATTATAAACGTAGGTTCATTATGCAGATTATATTTTCATATGTGACACACTGTCTGAAACTTTAGGCAAATGCATATAAAGTATTGCCAATCCTAGTTTCGTAATGCAACATCTCATAAGTACAAATTCTTCGAAGGATGCTCAGGATTAGCATAGTTTCATGTTGATTCTATAATTTTTATGGCTAAAAACAATAAAGGACATATAGGGAAGCTGAAATAAGTGCTATTTCCTTCTACATCTTTTCAGTCATTTTGGGTTGATGCTTGATGATAGGTTTGTTTTCTCTTTTTCACAATAAATATTTCTTAAACTGGGAAGCAGAATTTATTTAGAGTCCATCTGGAGAACAGGTAACATAAAAAAAACTATTAAGAGGTAGTTTGAAAAAATGGTAAAGTGTTGATCAGGTAATTCTAAAAAGGGTATGATTGTATTTTTTCACTCACGGGTTATTTTATATCGTACACCAGTTTAACTCCTTATTAACACAAATGGCTAATCAACCAATCACATCACAGTATTTCAGTGCATTTAGGTATCTAGATGATGAAGACGACTAGCTAGGTTCAACCAAGCATTAGAATGGAGACAAAGGAAATTTAAGTGACTCATGGTTGTTGGTACCAGACAGGTTATTCTGTTTAACTGTCTACTTGGGTTTTTACACACAAACATTTCTCTGGTTGATAGAAAATGGTTTCAAGAATGAAGAGGTCTGAGGAGAATGGATGGTCTGGTATCAACGGTTCAGCTCGGTGGAGTTGGTCTAAAGGTGTGGGATTTTTTTTCCAGGCACACTTTGGGCTCCTTAGGATCAACTGAGCATCGTTTAAATTTCACAGCCTTCCTAAGTATAGTTGTTAAACTATGTCCAACCCTGTATGACCACAGCGAACCCATCTCTTGATGGCAGGATAATGCACTGTCACACAGCTCAAACCATTTCAAAACTGATTTTCTGAACATTCACTGTATTCCAGTGGCTAAACAAGAGATTTACATCACAAATGTGCAGCCATCCAGCTGCAGCTAAGTTTTAAAGCTACCATATCAATTTGACCCAAAATCTCTCAGGAATGCCTCCAAACACCTTGTTGAGTCTTTGACACGAAGAATTCAGGAAAAGGGTGTTCCAACCCACTAATGGCAAGGTGTATCTCATAAGGTCGTTGAGTATATGTTAGTTGTGTCTTTTATAAGGGAGATATCAGGGAAATGTTACCCCATGTTCTTAAAAAGAAGTCACATTTTTTTTAAAAAGAGGCGTGGTCGTTCTCCTCTATCCCCGCTAGATGGCACCAATGAGCTAAAAACACTGCTCACAGTTTGTCCTGCCAACAGAGCCAGACTTCAGTTAGTGCCACCGTCTGAAATAGCTCTGACATTAAAAAGATCAACGTCATCTCCTATACTGACTTTCTTATTAACATTAATGTTTTAAACGGCAAAAGATGCAGCGCGGGTCATAAATAATGTAAAATAGCCTTCAGGTTGGATTAGTGTGCAGCTAACAGCATTTGTTTTTCACTTGAGACTTAGGAAGATCAGTAGCAGATAGTTTGATCACAATGTGATAAAAAAAACTCAGTAACAATAATAACAAAGCAGCAAAAGGCCAAAAATGATTATACCTAAACATAATTAACAAACTGTTTCGCTGACACAGCGAGGTGACACTCCAAACACACGTTTATGATAGTGGAGTGATGACATGACCTGACATAATCAGGATATGAATGACAGAAATGTATTTCCTTTTTATTTAGATTTATAGTGTTTTGTGTGATAGGCTCATTTAGTCCACACCCTGGACTGAAAATCTAATGTTACGCAGCTCGACAGCAAATTTAATAAAAGCACAATTTAGGAATAGGTCCATTATTTGGATCTCAATAACGAATATCAGTACCAGCAAGCAGAAACAGAAGCATAATAGAGTCTATTCTTGTGTTTATGACTTAATAAAGGAAGCCTTTTGTCAATATGCATATATTTTACGCAAACAAACCTGATCTGGCTGAGTTGTACAACTTCCACAAAATGTGAAAGATCATGCCTTGTGTGTTTTATTTTATCACCAAGGTTCATTTTAATAGCTGTGTCATCGTGCATGTGTCATCTCCCCAGCTGCAGGCACACCCTGCCAGACCTCATTTGAGCTGAAAATCATCAGTTATCTTAATTATTTTGGTATCAAGTGTGAAATTGCAGTTGTCATCACCACAGAGAGGCCCATTTGATTTTTAATTTCATCTGTCACTGAGAGTGGGGCAAT
>JAHHUM010003063.1:26849-51849 GCA_036173005.1 Crenichthys baileyi
TTTTAAAACACATATGGGTTTCTGCCTATAGCAATATGCTTCCTAAAAGTCGCAGTTCCCCCAACAAAATTTTAAATTTTAAAAGTTAAAAACCTGCCATTGAAGTAAAAAGGATGAATCACCCAGACAAAATAACTAATCAAACTAAAATCAGTTTGTTTTTTCGGATTGAGGGAGAAAAAATTTTGAAAAAGCTGATGTTTATAACTTCACACTACAAAGCCTTGCATTTTAAGTGATTCAGTCACACTAAGAGATTAGTGGGGAAAATCGAACCAAGTCCAAACGGGTTTGCGGTGAGCCAAACAATGAATGACCCTTAGATTGACACTCTTATCCGTTCCTTAGATGGCTGAAAAAATGACGTACAAGGGGTCCTACAATTTAAAAATATCTCCAATGTTGTTGGAGTAGAACACCAAAAAAAAACTAAAACCCTTCTTAAACAATGAGAGAGCAAAAAACTTTGAGGGGGTTTAAACTTTTAATCAGCTTTTTGAAAATTGAATGGTGATTTCTTTTTCGGAGACTAAATTAAGCGCTCCCCCCAGCAGATCTAAAATGGAGCCTAAGTGGACGTAGAATGTGTGGAAGCATAGAATTCCCTGAGCGAAAAAGAGAAGTAGAAAACTAAATGCCTAAAGTGCTAAAGGTTGAAAAATGGATGGAAAAAAAAAGGGGTGAAGCTTTCACCTAGAGACAAGCTAGGCCGGGCTTTAGCGGGGTGAACCCCGGTGGGGGGGCCGAGGAGCAGGTTTTGGGAGCCGTAGAGGGAGGGGGGAAAAACTGAGTTGCCAAGTTGGAGGGAACTCCGGGAAATGGTTAAAAGTGAGATGAATGGGGGGGAATCTTTGATGGTTTTGCAGGAAGCGGAAAAGATTGAGGGTTTATGGAGCGAAGAGAGTGGACGCTTGATGTGCGGGAGGATCGGTTTGAAGACAATACGAGGGGAAGCTGCATGCAGAAAAAGGAGGAATGTGGCGGGAGCCGGGGTGGAGGAGATAAACCTCGGTTATGCTTGGCAGGAAGATTTTGGGATTTTCTGGGGAGGGTGGGGGAAGGAGAAAATCAGGCTGCCAGCAGGAGGTGGAGAGCTGAGCGGGGGCGGGATAAATCCAGAGGGAGTCGGGAGAATGCGGCCGATCTGGATGGGAGAATAGACACCCAAAGCGGGGGGCCAGGCGAGGGGGTTCGCGGGGCTAAAAAAGGGGGAAAGGGAAAAGTGCAAGATCCGTTGCGAACAACGCGAGAGGGCAGACGCAGACTAAAGTCGAACATGAGTGGCTGGTCCAAATGCAGCTGCAGAAGGAGGGTTCTTCTCTTTTTCTTTTCAGTGTTTTTTTGGCGGTTGAAAATAATTTTATGGTTTTTCATTACCGCCACCGATGGTAGGGGTGTGGTTCTTCAGGGTTTTTAAATTTTTTATTAAAACTTTTACAAAAATAAAATTCTTTTAATTTAAATTTAGTTTTTTTGAAAAAATCAAACTATAATTTAAAATTTTTTTTGCTACCAAAACTTCTTTGCAAAGTATCTATAAAAATTTAAATTTTTTTTAAAATGCCTAAAAATTCTCCCCTCAAAAATTTTCTTTCTTGTTCATATTTCTGAATTTCAATTTTTACATGTTCTATTGTTTTCCTCCTCTCCAAATGATCACTTTCACTTTTCCTTACTTACTAAGTAAATTAAGTCCGTAGTCCAAATCTTAATCTTGTTTAAACCCTTTTCCTCTTTTTTTCCCTTCTTCCCTTTTTCCGTATTCTCCTACTTCTTGTTTATTCTGTAAAACCATCTTCCCTTTTTTTCTTCTCCCACCTTTTTTTTGCCACTTTTTCCCCTGATTTTCATTTGATTATTTTTTTTTGCCTCTACCTACAAATTTTAAAATTATAAAGCTAATGTTTTTTGTCTTGCCTTCTTTGCCACCCTGTCCGCCTCCACCCCCCCCAACCCCTAAAGGGTCGGGGTCCCCAAAAAACCCCAATTTAATCCCATCCTTTGTATTTGAATAAATTTGTTTTATTTCAAACAAAATTTCTGGCCTACCATTGAATGATTGTTTTTTAAACTTAATAATGCTGAACTCGGTCTGAAAAATTATCTTTTTTAAATGTTTTTATCCCCCACCCACAGCACTGCAGAAATATGGTAAAAATTTTCCTGAGTTTACGATAACCCATTGAAATTTTTTTTTCCTTTTTTATTTAAATTCTGGTATTACAAATGCTATTCCTTTTTTTTCATCTTTTTTTTGAGGGCGTCGTGTAAACCCTGGACAAAATGATAGTATTTTTTTATATATTCTTTTTATTATCTTGAATCTAAACTCCTTTTTGGACCCTTTTTTTTCTCCATCATGCCTATCCCCCACTGCTTCTGTAATAGCCAAGGTGGTCCCCACTGGCAAAGGCCAGCTTTTTGAACTAATTATTTTCCATATATTTTGAAATTCTTCTGCTATATTATTGATAATCCAACCAAAACTCTTAAGTTTTTTTTTTTTTTTTTTTTCCCAGCATGGTTTTTAAAATATCAGTTTTGGATGCCCCGGTTATTGCTTTGTAAGTTTATCCAAAAATTTTTATTGCTAACTGTTTCCTTCGTAGATCTAATGGCATCTCTCCCATCTCTACCTGGAGTGCTGCTATCGGAGTGGTTTTCTGATTGCTCCTGTACAAATTCGTAAAGCTTTGATGTTGTATATTGTCTAATTTTATAATATGTGTGTTTGTTGCTGATCCATAATCATGCTTCCATAATCAAATTTTGATCTAATTAATCCTGTATAAATTCTTTTTAATGATGTTAAATCTGCTCCCAATAAATACCAGCCATACATCTCATAATGTTTTATATTTTTTTGGGGCCATTTATCTATGTTTTTTCTATATGTTCTTTCATAAAAATTTTTTTATCAAACCCAAAACCCAAAAAATTTTATATTTTTACTTGTTCTAAAACGTGATTGTATAATTTTTTTTTATAGTTTTTCTTTTTTTCCCTTTTTGTGTAAACACCATTACTTTTTTTTTTTCTATGGGGAATTGAAATCCTCATTGATTTGCCCCTTGTTCTATTCTAAAAAATTCATCCTGATTTTTTTTTATATTACGACCCCTTTTCCATATAGCTCCATCATCTGCAAATAGTGCAAAAAACCCCCTTTTTTCCCAAATTTTTTGAAATACATAATTTATCATTATAGAAAACAATAATGGACTAATAAATTTCCTTGAGGAGTACCATTTTTTTAATTATTTAGCTGACAAATCTTGCCCAATTCTTATTTGTATTGTTCTATTTGATAAAAATCTTTAATCCAGTTATACTTTTTTTCCAGTAATACCCCTTTTATTTAATTTAAAATTTAAAAATCCTTCAACCCACATCATGTCAAAGCTTTTTATATCAAAAAAAAACGCTACTACATTTTTTTTTTTTTATTTGAGCTCTTCTAATTTCATATTCTAAACAAATGCTGAATCATTTGTACCTTTCCCTTTTTTCGAAACCCATTTTGATATCTAGATATAAACCCTTAATTTTTAATAATATGTTAAATTATTTTTAATCTTTTTTTCCATTACCTTACATATACTTGATGTTTAAGCAATCGGTCTATAATTTTCTGGGGGTTTTGTGTTTTTTTTCCTGGTTTAGCTATTGGAATAATTATTGCTTCCTTCCAGCTCTGTGGGGCAGCTCTCCCCTCCTCCCAGACTTTATTGTATTTGTTCTAATATTTTTCTTTTGCTTTGTCATTTAGATGTTTTTATCATTGTATAGTAAATTTGATCTTTTCTAGGTGATGTATTTTTTTTTTCCTGGTTACAGAGTTCAACTCTCCTTTTGCAAATGGGTCATTTTTTAATTTATTTTGTATCTACATTATTTTGCATTAAGTCTTTTATAAATTCATCTTTGTGTTTTTCCCTACCTTTTTTTCCCTCTTCACTAATTTACTTGAACTATGAATTTTATTAAATGTTTTTAGCTAATATTTTTCAGCTTTATCTTTATCTTTTATGTTATAATTGTATTATCTCTTTTTAAAATAGGATATCCATATTTTTTTCTAAAACTATTCATTTTTTTAATTGTTTTCCAATTTGGTCTTTTTGTTTTCTCTCCCTACAGTATTCCAAAACTTTCTCCAATATTCTCTTTTTGCATTTTTATGATCTTTCTTACCTTTGCTTGCTTTCTTTTGTACTCAATTAGATTCTGATGAATTGGTTACGTTTTAATGCTTTAAACCTTTTTTTCCAGTTTTATTCTTCACTACATTCTTTTTCCACCATGGCACAATTTTTTTAACGTTCTGACGTCCTCCTTTTTTTATTGCTTCTTCTGCAGCCTGTAAAAAATTTTACAGATATTTATATTTAAGCTATTTTTATCAATCGACATATCAAATTTCTTCCAATTTCCTTTTGACTTAAATTTTAAAAATTTTTCCCCAATCAGCCTTTTAAAATTCCATCTGTTATATAATCCTGTATTTTCCTGTTATTTATTAATATTCCTGTTATTTTTTTAATGGGGGGGGTAATGATCACTGCCTACTGTTGTATCTTTGTCAATGTCCCACTCACATTTATTAGCTAAAAAATTTTGATACTATTGTTTTAAATCAATTACAGACTCTGTACCCCCTTTTTTTACATTAAAATTTTTGTCCTCTTCCATCATTTATACATACCAAAATTTTCATTTTCCTTATTTCTTCAATAACTTGTCCATTTTTATCATTACATTTTTTCCCCTAATGTGCTGTTAGCATTAAAATCTCCAAACCAGATTACTTTTCCTTCTAGATACTCTATTAATTCATCCATCAACTCGAATGATAATAGTTTACATGGATTATAAAAAAATTTTTTATCTTACATTTTTTTTTTTTTAGTGTAAATTTCAACTACTATGTATTTTAACTCTTTACCTTTTCCTAATATCTGATATTGTATTCCCCTTTTATAAATATTCCCCAATCCTCCTCCACTTCCCCCCTCTTACTTCTGATACTATTGTATCCTTTAAACACAAAATCTATGTTTGGCTTTAAACCATGTCTCCTTAAAATAATTTCTGGTTTTCTCTATTTCATCTATATACCCTTTAAATTCCTGTCCATTAGCGATGAGGCTTCTTGCGTTCCACTGTAATATTATCATGCGTTTCTATCAGCTGGGGTTCCCCTTTGTCCCATCTGTTTCCAACTTTTTATTAATGCGTTCCCAAACCCTTCTTTAAACCCTAAGAACTTTTTTCTCCTCTGACAAATTTTTTAATCTTTTCTGTTTGTGTTTTAGCCTGTTCAGTGCGTTTTAATGACATAGCTAAAAATAATATCTTTTTCCACAGACATTGTGGCATTTTCCTCTGATTCTACTTTTCTCTGTTGATAAGCTGGAATCCTAATTTGACCGTCATCCCTCTTTTTTTTCATTCTGTACAGTTTTAAATGCTTCAGCATAGCTTATGTTTTTTTCATTTTAATTTGTTGAATTTTTTTTGCTTTCTTCCTTACCTCACATCCCCAAATGTAACTCTATGTTTTCCCCCCCAATTGCAACATTTTTCCTGCACTCCTTCCTCACAATCTTCAATTTGATGGTCTTCTCCACACTTTGGACATTTTTGTTCACCTTGCACACAGCTGCTATGTGTCCATATCTCTGACATTTGTAACATCTTAGTGGGGGGGGAAAAGAAAGGCCTCACAGGAAAACTCAGATATCCTATTTTGACTTTTTTTTGACAACACTGTTTCCTCAAAGTCAATTAAAATGACAGGCTTCCTACTCTTTCTCCCTTTACATTTTTGTCAATCTTTTTGAGATTTTTTACCTTTGCACCCAAAAATGCTTTTTTTTTTTTTTCTATATCTTCCTCCAGAGGAATGCCATAAATTACCCCCAAAAATTTTATTTTCCTTAAAATCTTCCTCTCTATCACCCCTTTTCTTACAAATGTTTTCAACTTTAAAAAGCCTTTCTTCTTTTTCTTCGGGTTTTACACAACACCAGTATATTTCCATCTCTCATTCTTTTCACCATTTCAACATCTCCTATCTTTTTTTTTTATTTCTCTGAATAGTGAAATAGGACTCAGGGTTCTCTTTTTCCTTCTTCATTTTTTATCTTTAATATTATTTTACATTTTTCCCTCCAATTTTTCTCCTAACTACTCTCTCTTTTTCGAACTGTTTTCTTCCAGCTCTCTTTTACTCTTTGGCTGTCTAACATCTTTCCATCTTCTGCTTTACCTCTTCCCCGTCCTCTCCCTCTACTTACTGGCGTCCAATCATCAAAGTCCATATTGTCCTCCTGTGTATCCATTCTGAACCATTCACATACCAGTTTATGCCTTTTCCCACCACTTCCAAAAGTAAATAATCTCTCCTGCTAATCCTTTCTTTTCTGACAAAGAAACGTGCCGAAAATGTCGCTCGACTTGTCAGTTTAACGTCCACCGCCAAGCTCCTCCGTCTCCTGTGGGTTCTTGAAGTTCCCTCCTCTGACGACCAGAACGGAGGGTTCCATGGATGAAGATCTTTTAAAGCGGAGCCTTGAAGGATGATTGGCCGGGGAGAAATGCAGACGTGACGCTGATTGGAGGAGCAGAGCCGCATGGAGGAGTAATTAGACGAAGCTGGAGGTTAATGATGAGTTTTCCATGTTGAATTTTCGTTTAAACTCCATTTTTAAAAGGAAATAATTGCTTGCTTCAGAGAAGACAATATTCATAAAAAAGATAATTTTGAAAATAGCTCATTGAGACAAAATTCACAAATACTCGACATAAAATAAACAAACATAAATTGGGAATAATATTCAACAAAATGCATTTTTACTCTGTTATACCCACACCCACTGAATTTAACTGAGAGAGTTCTGAAATAGAATAGCACATATGCCATCCAGAGATGCATCAGCATGAGAGGGGCAGATGAAATCCAGATAAGGTTAGACAACCCTGTGAGTCAGTGAGGGCTTCAGGTGTCCTAAGGACTGTCCCTGTTTCACCCTCTAGTCAGTGTCACACCTCTTCTAATTCTTATGGTGTTTTCTTTTCCTTCTTTCAGCCTTTACCAGATAAAGAGCGGCTTGGTGATGGCAGAACAACTGGGCACAAAATGCTGATAGTAATTAGCCCTCCCCAAAAGGATCCGCTTGTGAAAGGTCACTCCATTTGGCTCTATGAAGTCAGTAGCTTACTAGGGTCTATTGAAACACTATTCTAATCTATGATGCGTCTGAGAAACCAGAGAGACCTCCTGAGGAAAAAATACTTTTTGGTGTCCAGTTTCAAGTTATGGCCATACAGTCTCCCAAACATAATAACCAGCCAACACAAGGTTCTCATTTTAAACCAGCAAAAGTGTGTACATATATGGATATCTCCATTTTTGGTGGCCTGAATTGTCTCCTGTCTGCTTCCGCCTCTCTGCCTGCTCAGACGCTTTTCTCCTAAGCTCCCTGCTTGCTTGCATTCTTTTACTCCTAACTTTTTATCTCTTAGCCAAAATTACGGAAATATTGGACTAAAACTACTTCTTATCAGCGACTCCCAAGGATTATTATTATTTTTATTTTATTTAATTTTTTTCTAAAGGATTTTTATGTTTTTATAATCGAACTCGAAAGAAGGACAAGTTGACGCCAGCTAATCAGTGCAAAATGCCTCCCTTCACCACAGAGGACTTCGACAAACTTTTACAGAAATTGGCTGTTTTGGAGATGAAAATCCATCGACTAGAAGTGAATGTGGAGGTGAATATGGGGTACGGCGATGATTCAACTCTGCCTGTGATCCCAAACAGTGACAGCCAGCTCAACGGCTCAGCCGGCAAACAGAACACTGAGAATAAACCTACCGGCAGACTCCCCTGGCATGTTTTAGGCGCATGCCCAAAAAATCAAGGTGGACGGTTCAATGGAAGATCTCAGCAATTAAATAAATTAGAATGGCCAGAATTACAGAGAAATGCCCCCGTTTCCCCTGGGAAAAGGAGACTTCGACAGCGAGCTGCTGTCACAACAACTGATAGGAGTGAGACAGCTGGAAATAATGGAGTTCCCCTCCAAAACAGATTTGCCCCACTACAGAATGAAAACCAGAAAAATGATCCATCTTCTGAGAACAATAAAAGGTTTGAGAACAACCTTCATTCAAACAGTCTTCTCCTAAATTACCAGAGAAAAAGCACCCCACCGGACCAAGAACCCTAATAGTGGGCAACACAGCTGTGGATGGGATTAAAAACTTCTGCAACAAGAAAAACACAGAAGTTATGATTGGTACCAGTAACATGGTGTCCGATATCTCAGAGAATATTCTTGCAATCACAGAAAAGCGCCCGACTCTAGAAAGCCTTATTATACACTGTGGAGCCATGGATGATGTGGCTAAGAAATAATCAGAAGGATTGAAGGAGGATTTCACTCGTCTTCTGAATATTGTTGGAGGTCTCAATATCAAGGTGTTTCTTAGCAGACCCTTTGCACCGATTTTCTGTGGAGATGAGATTTTTTCGAGGCTTCTGATGATTAATAAGTGGTTGAAAAAAACATGTGCTACTACATATGTGAACTTCATCAACAACTTCAATATTTTTGGGGAGATGGTTTCTGTTTGAACAAGCCGGGAGCCAGACGTCTCACATCTAATCTCTTCTATTCAGTAAATAATCTGCCAGCAGCTTCGACCTTCAGCAGAGAACATGGAGTATCAACAACAATGATAACGCTGCCTCCAACAGCTCCAGCAGAAACAACCAACCAGTTGGCTGAGAAACAGAGGTCATCACAAAAGGTCTCCCCGTCGAAATCCACAGGAGAGGTGTGAATCTTCAACTTTCCAGGGGTTCAGACAGTAACATTATGGACAGGAAATGTTCAGTTTCTAAATGCCCAGAAGGGCAGGCACTAGACATCATCTTCCAGTAGGACCATGTAACTTTGACTGATCCAGGATGGGTTTTGTGACAGTTGTGTAGAGGAGACTGTCACTGCTGCCAACTCTGTGAGCATTCAGATAAACAAAACATCCAGAGTCACTACATGAGTCTCTCACTGATGTGTAAACAGTCTCAGCATTTGACATGTCACCAGTTTGGGAGTTTGTGGTGTGTGTCCTTTACTGCCTCTCTCTGAATACAGGTTGACTAGTAACCCCCAGACTGGGGTTAGGAAGATTTCTTTACAGAGCAGTTCAGTTTGGTGTGGCCAGGGGCAAAAATGGCAAAACACAGTCTCTCAGACATGGAGTGTGAAGTAGTAGTGTGACTCCAGTCATTACAGACATTACAACCTGCTTCTTTGGTATGTCACTCATAATGGGCCCACTGGAACCTCTTACCTCAAGCTGAATAAAAAGTGTTGCACTACTGCATTTTCCCCAATCTCTCCTGAAACATGTCATCCATATAAGTGAGAAGTCTTTCCTTTGATTGTTGAAGATGTTGTGCCACAACCGGTACAGAGTATCGGCTTTGAGCATCCTGGGGACTGCCCTGAAATGAGACTGACGCTGGAGATGGGAATGAAGGGTGACACACATGATGTTGAGATTGGAGAATTCAGGGTGAGGGTAATGGGTTTGAAGAGTGACACTGCTTATATGCTGCTAGGCTGGGAGACGTTATGCTGAGCTTCTGAGAGGTGATGGTGGTGACTTGGCTTTTCAGCTGCAGAGCACCAGTGGTTCCGTTAGCTGCCATCAACTCCTGTCGATAATCATCAGTCCTCAGCTGATCATCACGTGAAGTCTACTCATGAACTGAGTAGAACTCTGCCCTGACCCAGAGTTATCCTGCACCTTAAAAGAGACAAGCTTGACTTGGCTTTTCTTCTGAGGCCTCCAGAAGCAGCCCTAATTGAAGCGGATTTCCCCCACGGCCTGGAAAGGAGGCCGGGACCGCATCGCACCCCTTCCTTCATGTACGTCCAGGTAGCGAGAGCTACCCCGCAGCATCTTGACCACTCAAGGAGCCGAACGTGCCTTCTTCGTACGGTTCGGCTGAGCCGGCAGAACGAGCTGCCCCACCCAACTGTTTACGTTTCTTTTGTTAGCTCCAACCGCTAACTGCTAAGAACACGTGCTTGACTTTATGAGTCAGCTGAAGATCATTTACCCAGAAAGGTTGTCAGTTTACTAGAAAATAATAATTACACACTGTTTACACACTGTTGAGAGTTGGTCATCCAGGTTGATTTTATTCAGCAAATCATTTTTTTAAATGTTTTATCAAAATGTTTTATCTGATCTTGCATTGTGAATGGTTGTTTGAAGGTATACCAGTTACTGCCTAAGTTAGTTCCAAGACTAACTTAACTTCATTCCCATATTCTTCGAGGTAATCTGTGGTTCTCAAACATAAATATTGCATGGTGATATTGCATCACTCTTTTGGTCATGGTTTTCAAACATCTTTGATTCATTTGTTTCTATTGTACATAACCCATTGGTCTACCTTATTCTTTCATTCTGCTTGGTAGTTTAGTTGGGTTGTTTTAGCATAGTAAAGAGTTTGTTGATTGAAATATGTTTGACTTTGAGTTGACTTATTTTTGTTAATAAATTCTTGTATTTTAAGAAGTTGTGTGAAGTCATTCTGTTTGTACAGAATTCATTCTGTTTGGCTCACCCCTTTCAATTTTGTCCTAATACCACCGCCTTATTGGGCTGGTATTCACAGGACAACCATGACAGACCAAAATATTATTTAATAAAATATTAAAGTATTAATATTAAATGATATATTCATAATCATTATCACAGCAATAGCTATGTTGTTGTCCAATGAAAAAATATAAAAGCAGCCTGATTGGTAAATCCTATTATTGAGAGACAAGATCAGAGTTCAAAACTTTCTGTGTTTATTAAACTACATCAGAACCATCTAAAATGGATTGGTAGTAACAGAACAATCTCTGTTTCTGGAGGGGGTTGGCCAAGGGGTATTTGTTTGGGTATTCTTTTGGACAGTGATAGTGATACAGTGCAGGACTGTATGGTGTTAAGCTGAAGCAGAGAAGCAATGTAAGTGGTGTGGTCGTTTTTTCAACCGTGTTGAAGGGTAGTGAGATATATATGAGTATATCAGTACATATCGGTTATCGGCCACAACAGCGATATTAATATTGGATATCGATATCGACCTGAATGCATACAAACATGATACAATTCTGATGAATGAACACCTGGAAAAGCTAATGCCTGAGTTGGTATAGACAGAAGTTTAGAAGTAAATAACATTTATAAACATGTCCTTTTTTCCAAGATATTTGGGGCATATAGGCTTACATGATTAAATACTAAATTGTGCTTTTATGATGTAATTGTTGCAATCGCTGTACTCGAGTTTCACAATGGAATATCCAAACTCTTTAATTAGGTTCATCAGTATTATTTGCTCGAAATAAACAGCTCATGTGGATTAAAACTGAATTGATTTATGTCCAGAATTTAAAAGCTAAAATTGTAATTAAATTTATTGCTCTATCTATAAATAAGTAACAAGTACATTTTTTCAAAACACAATTCAATTCAATTCAGTTATTTATATGGCGCCAATTCACAACACATGTCGTCTCAAGGCACTTCACAAAAGTCAGGTACATACATTCCACTTAATCTTAATCATTGAACAGTGCAGCCAGATTCAGTTATTTATTCAAATTGGATAAAAAGTTTTTCTATCTAAGGAAAGGAAACCCAGCAGATTGCATCCAGTCAGTGACTTGCAGCATTCACTCCTCCCGGATGAACATGTAGAGACAGTGGACAGTCACTGGCGTTGACTTTGGAGCAATCCCTCATACTGAGCATGCATGTAGCGACAGTGGAGAGGAAAAACTCCCTTTTAACAGGAAGAAACCTCCAGCAGAACCAGGCTCAGTGTGAGCGGCCATCTGCCACGACCGACTGGGGGTTAGAGAGAACAGAGCAGAGACACAAAGAGAACAAAGAAGCACTGATTCAGGAGTACTTTCTATGGGAAGGAAAAGGTAAATGTTAATGGATGTAGCTTCTTTAGTCGTTTCACCTAGAAAGAAACTCTGAGCCAGTTTTCAAGTTTAGAGTCTGAAGAGAGCACAGAGAGTTAGTCACAGTAGAAGCTCAGTCAGTAGCTATGTTTAGGAAAGATAAAGGGTTAAACACTGAAAGACAGGGCCATGTGGATCAACGGTAGAGGGTGAGCATTAAGTTGTTGTCAGCAGAAGCTTGGAGGATTCCCCTCTCCAGAAAGGTGTTACAGGTAGATACAGAGTCAGGCCAGGTGTAGCTTCTAGGAAGAAAAAAGAGAGAGAACAAAGTTAAAAGCTGAGATAACAGCAAATAATACAAAATTGAAGAGTAGCGTGAGAAAGTAGCGAAGAGGGTGAAAGTGGTCATTATGTCCTCCAGCAGCCTAAGCCTATAGCAGCATAACTACAGAGATAGCTCAGGATAACCTAAGCCACTCTAACTATAAGCTCTATCAAAAAGGAAAGTTTTAAACCTAGCCTTAAAAGTAGACAGTTTGTCCATCTAGAGCCCACTGATGGCCATTGTTATACTAACAACCACAACGATTGGGATACCTCTCTCTGTCAGATTGACCATAACCATTGGAAAAGAGAGGGGTCATACAGGTAGCAGAAATGGAGGGTGTGTTTGCACCTCAACCATAACTGAGCCGGTTTAGGCTAAACCTGACTCCCCCTTACTCCATCCAACAAGGGGAGAAGAAGACGGAGCTAAAATAAGGAAGATAGCTCAGGATAACCTAAGCCACTCTAACTATAAGCTTTATCAAAAAAGGAAAGTTTTAAGCCTAGCCTTAAAAGTAGACAGGGTGTCCGCCTCACGGACTAAAACTGGGAGCTGTTTCCACAGGAGAGGAGCCTGATAACTAAAGGATCTGCCTCCCATTCTACTTCTAGAGACTCTAGGAACCACCAGTAAACCTGCGGTCTGAGAATAAAGTGCTCTGTTAGGAACGTATGGAACAATCAGATCTCTGATGTATGATGGAGCTAAATCATTAAGGGCTTTATATGTGAGGAGGAGAATTTTAAATTCTATTCTGGATTTAACAGGGAGCCAATGAAGGGAAGCTAAAGTAGGGGAAATATGATCTCTCTTTTTAATTTTCATCAGAACTCTTGCTGTAGCATTTTGAATCAGCTGAAGGCTTTTAACTGCATTTTGTGGACATCCTGATAGTAAAGAATTACAATAGTCCAGCCTTAAAGGAAAAAAAGGCATGGACTAGTTTTTCAGCGTCACTCCTGGACAGGATATTTCTAATTTTGGCAATGTTCCGGAGATGAAAAAAGGAAATCCTAGAAACCTGTTTAATATGGGATTTAAATGACATGTCCTGGTCAAAAATAACACCAAGGTTTTTTACTTTATTATCGGAGGTCAATTTAATGCCATCCAGGTTAAGTGATTGACTAAACAGTTTCTTTTTTAAAGACTCCGGTCCAAAGACGACAATTTCTGTCTTGTCTGAATTTAGAAGCAGAAAATTTAAAGTCATCCAAGTTTTTATGTCTTCAAGACATGCTTGTAGTCTATCTAACTGGTTGGGCACATCAGGATTTATGGATAAGTAAAGCTGAGTATCATCAGCGTAACAGTGAAAATTTATTCTATGCTGCCTGATAATTTGACCTATTGGAAGCATATATATAGTAAAGAGAATTGGCCCAAGTACTGAACCCTGTGGTACTCCACAATTAACCCTGGAGTTTAAAGATGATTTATCATTTACATGAACACACTGGAATCTGTCAGACAAATAAGATTTAAACCAGCCTAGCGCTGTTCCCCTGATCCCTACAGCATATTCCAGCCTTTCTAAGAGAATATTATGATCGACTGTATCAAATGCAGCACTGAGATCTAACAGAACCAGTAAAGACACAAGTCCATTATCTGAGGCAATAAGAATATCATTAGTGACTTTCAGCAGAGCTGTTTCAGTGCTATGATGAGCTCTGAAACCTGACTGAAACTCTTCAAACAGGCCATTGCTGTGTAAATGCTCACACATTTGATTAGCAACTATTTTCTCAAGAATTTTAGATAAGAATGGAAGATTGGATATCGGTCTGTAATTTATTAAGTCATCTCGATCAAGCGAAGGTTTCTTAAGCAAAGGTTTAATTACAGCTACCTTAAAAGCTTGTGGTACATACCCATTTACTAAAGATAATTAATCATATCTAAAATGGGGCTGATAATCAGAGGAACACTTCCTTAAATAATTTGGTTGGGATTGGGTCTAACATACAAGTTGAAGGTTTAGATGAAGCTAATATTTCTGATAACTCTGGAAGCTCCACAGGATCAAAACAGTCCAAACACAGATCAGGTTCTACAGTTACTTCCAATGTTGTCTCACTTGTTGA
Organism: Crenichthys baileyi; assembly: GCA_036173005.1. Classification (NCBI taxonomy): domain Eukaryota; kingdom Metazoa; phylum Chordata; class Actinopteri; order Cyprinodontiformes; family Goodeidae; genus Crenichthys; species Crenichthys baileyi. Next base: position 41,261 of record JAHHUM010003063.1, read on the forward strand.
GGATGAAGTAATCATCTTCGGGAGTATGTCAAAGATTTTCTTCTTAATAGAATCAATTTTATTTTGGAAGAATCCCATAAAGTAATGACTGCTGAGAGCTAAGGGAATGGATGGCTCAACAGAGCTATGACTCTGTGTAAGTTTAGCACCTGTATTAAAGAGAAACCTAGGATTATTCTTGTTCTCTTCTATTAAGGATGAGAAATAAGCTGTTCTAGCTTGGTGAAGTGTCTTTTTATACAACAGTAGGCTATTTTTCCAGATTAAGTAGGAATCCTCTAGGTGCGTAGAGCGCCATTTTCGCTCCAATTTTCTAACATTGTCCTTTAAAGTACGCAGCTCTGAATTAAACCAGGGAGCCTGCGTCCTATGAATAATTACCTTCTTTTTCAAGAGGGCTGCATTGTCTAATGCACCACGCAATGATAAAGTAACACTCTGAACAAGAGAATCAATTTGTGAAGGGGAAGAAACAAAATTATTGCCCTCCACTCTGTTTTTCTGTGATAATGAGGAAATTAAAAGTGGAACAGATTCTTTAAAGGTTGTTACAGCATTGTCTGATAATGATCTACTATAATGAAATTTTCTTTCAGGTGTGGAATACTCTGTTAAATTAAACTCAAAGGTTATTAAAAAATGGTCAGACAGCACAGGTTTGTGAGAAAATGTTGTTGTCTTTACACTCAATGCCATATGTCAGCACAAGGTCCAGAGAATGAAGACAAATGTGGGTAGGTTTGTTAATGTTTTTAGTAAAGCCAATTGAGTCTAAGATACCATTAAAGGCTATATTTAAGCTATCACTTTCAGTGTCAACATGAATGTGAAAATCCCCCACTATAATAACTTTATCTGTATTTAACACTAAATCAGATAAAAGGTCTGAAAACTGATCTAAAAATTGAGCGTAAGGGCCTGGTGGACGGTACAAAACAACAAACAGAAGTGGTTTTAGTGCTTTGCAATTTGGATGAGGAAAACTAAGGATTAAATATTCAAGAGTTGTAGCTATTGATTGGTCTGGAACTAATCAATAAATCGGACTGAAAGATGGTTGCTACTCCTCCTCCTTGCCCAGTATTTCGAGGAATGTGAAAATTTAAATAATTAGTAGGAGTTGACTCATTTATAGTAACATAATCCTCTTGCTGCAGCCAGGTTTCTGTGAGGCAAAATAAATCAATCTGATTGTCACAAATCAGGTAACTAACTAGCAAAGTCTTTGAAGAGAGAGATCTTATGTTCAGTAAGCCACATTTAATTGTTTTATTTTTATTTTTAGTCTGAGTTGTGTTTATTTTTATTAGATTTTCCTGATTTCCTCTTTTTAGATAATTTTTTAATCTGTTCAATTTTGGCCATGGGCGAGACACTGTCTTAATAGGGTAATGGGTGGGTAGCAGTACAGAAGCTGCAGAGAGGAGTGTTAAACTACGACCCTGCTTCCTGGTCTGAACCCTGGGTTGTCAGAGGTTTGGAGAACTAATAAATTCGGCCAGATTCCTAGAAAGAAGAGCTGCTCCATCCAAAGTGGGATGGATGCCGTCTCTCCGGATCAGACCAGGTTTTCCCCAAAATGTTTGCCAGTTATCAATGTAGCCCACATTGTTTTCTGGACAACACCTAGACAGCCAGCGGTTGAATGACAGCATGCGGCTAAACATGTCGTCACTGGTTAAATCGGGAGGGACCAGAGAAATTACGGAGTCCGACATTGTTTTGGCAAACTTACACACCAAAGCAACACTAACTTTAGTGACCTCCGATTGACGTAACCGGGTGTCATTTCCGCCAGTGTGAATAACAATCTTACTGTATTTACGCTTATCCTTAGCCAGCAGTTTCAAGTAGGATTTAATGTCGCCCGTTCTGGCCCCTGGCAGACATTTGACTATGGTCTCTGGTGTCTCTAGTGCCACGTTTCTGACTATGGAGCTGCCCAATTACCAGAGTTGGCTTCTCAGCGGGTGTGTCGCTGAGCGGGAAAATCTATTAGAAACGCAGACGGGTTGGTAGTGACCTGTGGGCTGAGATCTAGGACTATGCTTCCTACGTACCGTCACCCAGCCGGCCTGAGATCCCGGCTGCACGGGGTCAGCTGGAGGACTGCTACGGGGAGCTACCCTCGGTGGCTCCGCGCTAGCTAAGGGGCCTCGGCTATCTGCTGGTTTTTCAACAGCGCGGAGCCGGGCCTCAAAATCCGACACCCTCGCCTCCAAAGCTACAAAAATGCTACATTTATTACATGTACCATTATCACTAAAGGAGGCAGAGGAGTAACTGAACATCTGACACAGAGAACAAGAGAGAGGAGACTCAGAGAGAGAAACAGCACAACGGGTAGCCCTGGTGGAGCTAAAGCTAACGCTAAGCTGGCGACCCCCTTACCACTACTAGAAAAAACCGTGTAAAACACGGAGAGTCGCCAAACGTTAAATACAGCAACAGAAAGTATGTGTTTTAACGTGCTTATGTATTATAACAAGTAAGAGATATCACAGTAGAGAGAAATCAGATCAAACGAGAGAGCCTTCACACACCAAACAATCCACCAAGTGCAAAACAGGAAGTGACGAATACGCCTTACCACGCCTCAAAATACAATCAGTACCACGCCTTCTTGCCGTCCTCCAATTCATTCACATACTGTATGTTGTGAATATACTTGACTGATAAATTATTTCTTCAACCCTCGAAATCCTGGAATTCAAGTGTTTAAATCACTTTCATGACCACTTATGTTTAAAATCATGTAACGTGGTATGTAGACTGCTTCTACAAACATCTGTGAAAGAGTGGGCCTCAGTACTTCGGTGAATTCCAGAGTGGTACCATGATAGCATGTCACCTGTCTGATATGTAGTGATGAGATTCATTTAAGAGAGTTGAATGTTATGGCTTGTCTCACAAAAGCTCTGCTGGCTCTTTTGGCTCCTGAATGGTTTTTAAGGATTTTTGTCACTGTAATAGATTTAGAACAAAAATTATAATAAAGTTTTTTTTAGAACCAATTACTAATGTACAAAACATACATTACATAAGATATTTAAAATTTATATATGCTGGTATTCTACGCAGGAATGAAATTGCTACAAAAATTACATTTTAAAGTACAAAAACATCTAATTTGCATGCGCAGATCATTTGCAGTCTGCTGTATGAGACTTTAACCTTTGATATTCTCAGCATCTGAATTAAAGTCATCAAAACTTTACTGTCTTACCACCATTCATTTCTCACCTGTCCAGAGTGATATCTCATAGTGACTCTTCTCTGTCTCCCTTTCTCTCTCTGTCACCTGCCTCTCCTTCCCCCCTGCTTTGCTCACCCTTAGCTGCCTCTCCCCTTCCTTTTTCATTAGTCGCTACTCAGCATGTGTCAGGACAGCTCTATTTGCATTTTAGGCTTTTTCATTAGTATGTTACATGAAACCATTGATATTTTAGTACCTGCTTGCTTGCAGTTCCAAGAGAGCCTAAACATGCTGAAAATGCAATGTCAGAAGACTGTTGGTCTCTGACGGGTAGGGGGCGGTATCAATAGTCACAATTTATTTTATAACTAACATCCTCAAACATTTAATTGTTGTATGCCAGGCTCATTGTGTGAATGACCTACTTAGTAGGAAGGGCAGTTGTATTGCAATCTGAAAGGTGCGGGTTCGATTCCAGCTTCCTCCTGCCACATGTTGATGTGCCCCTGGGCAAGGCACTTAACCTCAAGTTGCCTACTGATCTGTGTAGTAATGAATGAATGTGAGGGCGATTGGGTTAACGTGGCTCTAGTGCTATATAAGTTCACTCCATTTACCATTTTATATAGCAAGCTAGCATTAGGTCGCGTTAGCTTACCCTCACACGTTCTCTAGGTTATACATTTCAGTTTGATACCATTCCATTGCTTACCTCTGTCTCCTGTACTTGTCCAGAGTTCTTCGTCTTGCTGCCTGCAGCCTTCTCTGGCTCTCTTCTTTCACTCCGAGTCTAACAACAGCCATAGACAGAGCAGCAGTCAAGGCTGGACCGCCTTGCTATTGACAATCCCACCCACAATGAGATGGTACTCAATTGTAATACAAAACGAACCACACCATGTAAAGTCGATCCGACCCGCACCAAGCAGAGTAGTGGCGTAGTAACAGATGCTCAAAGCTCCTCTCGTCGACATTGTTTTTTGTTAGTATTTCTGTTTTTTCTCTGCTCGACCTGCCATGCGTTTATCATTATAGCCGACAGGATATTTTCCGCATTGGATTACGGAACAGTACATAATTAAGGACTTTATATACGCACATAACATACCGCCGGACATAGCCCAGACACCGGGCTACCTGTGGATGCCCATCCCGGCAGACAGGCGAAGGAGGCAGCGCAATAACAGGAAACAAAAGCGAGGCTGCCGGGATGGTGTTCTGACACAGCTACGGATGAGGTTAAACTGCCGCTACCCAGCATTTTCCTCTCAAATGTTATGGATGAGCTGAAGCTTCTGCTGGCAACAAACAGTTTCTTGCTGATCACGGAGACTTGGTTCCACTCATCCATTCCAGACAAGGCTAGCAGGACACACAGCACGTAGACACGACAGGAGCCACTACTCCAGTAAGAGCAGGGGAGGGGGGCTCTGCATCTATGTGAACTGCAGTGGGTGCACAAACGCCACAGTTATCGATAGGAACTGCTCACCTGGACCTGGAATTTATCACCGGGCCTTATACCTTCCACGTGACTTTACCATTGTCATGGTAACTGTTGTGTACATTACACCCAACGCTAATGCTAATATGGCTCTTTTGGACAATGCTCTTAGCCAGCAACAGAACAACCTCCCAGAGAAAGTGCATGTGATTGCGGAGGGTTTTAACCATACTGTTTTGAAAGTTGTGCTCCCTGAATTCCACCAGCACATTAAATGTTCCACCAGGGGAGCTAACACCCTCGATAAAGCCTATACCAACATCAAGTATGGAGACATAGCCACCCAGCTGCCCCACTTGGACTCTTTTGATCACATGGTGCTGCTTCTGATTCCAGCATACAAATCAGTGAAGAAGTGAACACCCCCGAACAACACAGACAGTGAAAACTTGGCCTGATAGTGCCACTCAGCAGCTGCAGGACTGTTTTCCAAGCACCAGTGGAGCCATACCCTAGCTGGCATCTCTCCACAGCCAGACCTTCACTGGGCAGGCACAGGAAGTTAGTTGCAGGACCTGATGGTGTTACAGAGAGAGTGCTGAGGGTCTGCGTGGACAAGCTAGCTGGGGTTTTCACCATCAGTCCCTCATCCAGTGCCCCATCCCACTCTGCCAAACCTCCTCCACCAACATCCCTTTGCCAAAAAAGAACAATATTAGCAGTCACAGGAAATACCAGCCAGTGGCACTAAGCCCCATCAATATGAAGTGCTTCGAGAAACTGGTTTGGAGTCACATCACTTCATGCCTGCCACCTACAATTGACCCCCACCAGCTTGCCTACAGAGCCAACCAGTCTACAGAGGATTCCATCGCCACTACTCTGCACACCACGCTGACACACGTGGAACAGTGAGGAAGCTATGTGAGGCTGCTCTTGGACTTCAGTTTGGCTTTCATTACTTTCATCCCGAGCAGATTAGTGAGCAAGCTTGGGGACCTGCGTCTCTCCCACAACATCTGCTGTTAGATTATGGACTTTCTGACAGACTGCTCCCAGACGGTGAGAGTAGGATCCCACCTGTCTTCAGCGCTGAGCACTGATGCTCATTGCTAAAGACACCACTGAGCACCAGCACCAGCTTTCCATAGGGCTGTGTACCAAGCCCCCTACTCTACACCCTCTATACCCATGACTGTATACCCACCCAACAACCTCATCTTGAACACCTCCAAGTCAAAGGAACTTCAGGAGGTGTAAAACGGACATTCAGTCCATCACTATAAACGGGGACAGGGTGCAGATGGTGCCAGACTTCAGGTTCCTGGGCACTTACATCAGTGAAGACCTGACCTGGAGTGCAAACTCCACCTCATTCCTGAAGAAGGCATAGCAGAGACTCTACTTCCGGAGGATTCTCAGAAAAACAGAGATCTGCACTCTTGATGAGCATCTACCCTGCTCGGTGGAGTTGGTCTTGAGCCACGGCATTTTGCTGTAGTTCCCCTGCTGCACTGCGGCAGAGAGGTGGGTCATAAACACTGCCCAGACAGTGATTGACTGGCCTCTTTCATGTCTGGAGGGGATCTACCCGCTGCCTCTGGAGAGCCCAAAGCATCATCAGGGACCCTTCACACCCTGGTCACCACCTCTTTCAACTTTTACCTTCAGGGAGGCGTTTCAGGGAAATAAAGACAAGAACAAACATACTGAAAAACAGCTTCGATCCAAAAGCTGTTGATGCCCCGAATGCCGCAAATTACTCCAAAACCTAAACAATTATTATTTTCATTTTCTTAGTGCAATATCAATACATACAAGTGTAATATTCTAACATCTTGAACATGACATTCCCGTTGTTTCTTAATTATTTGCTTCTATTTATATTATGTGTATATATGTGTGTGTGTTTGTATATGTGTACATGTGTATGTATGTACTGTATGTATGTATGCAAGTGAATATATACACACACACATATACACTCACCGGCCACTTTATTAGGTACACCTTGCTACTACCGAGCACCCTTTTGCCGTCAGAACTGCCTTAATCCTTCGTGGCAAAGATTCAACAAGGTACTGGAAACGTTCCTCAGAGAGTTTGGTCCATATTGACATGATGGCATCACACAGATGCTGCATGCCTTGGTTGTAACGAGTGGTTATTTGAGTTACTGTTGCCTTTCTATGAGCTCGAACCAGTTTGGCCATTCTCCTCTGTCCTCTGGCATCAACAAGGCATTTGCGCCCACAGAACTGCCGCTCACTGAATATTTTCTCTTTTTCTGACCATTCTCTGTAAACCCTAGAGACGGTAGTGCATGAAAATCACAGTAGTAGTAGTAGTTTCTGAAATACTCAGACCATCCCGTCTGGCACCACCAACCATGCCACATTCAAAGTCACTTAAATCACCTTTCTTCTCCATTCTGATGCTCGGTTTGAACTGCAGCAGATCGTCTTGACCATGTCTACATGCCTAAATGCATTGAGTTGCTGCCATGTGAATGTGGCTGATTAGAAATTTGCGTTAACGAGCAGTTGGAGAGATGTACCTAATAAAGTGGCCGGTGAGTATATATATAAATATATATATACGTATGTGTGTGTGTGTGTGTATGCATATGTATATATGTATATGTATGTGTATACATATGTGTTTTTCTCTTGCACTTAATTCGAGAGTTGCTATTTTTAAGTTTCGTTGTGCTTTTTTTTTTTACAATGAAAATAAAGGGATTCTGATTCTGATACTAATGGAAAAGGGGCAAGACATTTTGGACAATTTTATGCTCCCACATTTGGCCCATTCCTGTTCCAACTAGTCTGTGCACCAGTATACGCATTATAGTCCATAAAGACATGAACGAGCAGGTATGATGTAGAAGAACATGGCTGGCCTGCAGAGAGTTAAAGAACTCCTTTGGGATGAATTAGAGTGAAAACTGTAAACCATGCCATCTCATCCAATATCAGAGTCGGACCTCACAAATGTTCTATTTCTGTCAAAAATTCCCATACACACAATCCTAAAGCATGTGGAAAGCCTTTAGAGGACATCTGAAGCTGTTGTAGCTTTAAAGGGTTGGTCATTATTGAATTAAACTCTATAGAATAAGAATGGGATGTCACTCAAGTTCATAAGTGTGTTTAAGCGGCTAAAATAGTTTTGTCTCTATAATGTGTACAATGGAACTAAATTTTGTTTCCCGGGATATATCTGATACTGAAGCAGTATCTTCCTTTATTTGTCAGTTCAAACTGCACCCACGTGTTTGACCTCCAAGGGGGAGTTTATATATATATATAGATAGATAGATAGATAGATAGATAGATAGATAGATAGATAGATAGATAGATAGATAGATAGATAGATAGATAGATAGATAGATAGATAGATAGATAGATAGATAGATAGATAGATAGATAGATAGATAGATAGATAGATAGATAGATAGATAGATAGATAGATAGATAGATAGATAGATAGATAGATAAAATTTCTCTTCAACTGCCTGAACACATGACATGAACAGCAGACACTCAGAGCCTGCCCTTAAAGGAAAGTATTGCAGATCCCTTCTGGACAAATTGGACTGTTAGGAAAAAAGAGCAGGTACTCATCCCAGCGTTGAGCAATAACGTATCAAACATGGGTCATTGCTGCATGATGTCAATGTCAGAAAAAGGACCCTGCAGGAAAATTTAGATCAAATTGGGTATTTTAATTGTTTGGCAAGTGGGCAGCTGCTGCAAATTATCCCTGCAAAGAATCCCTGAGCAATTTTCAGAGGGACTGAAATACAAATAATCTCATGTTTAATCGGCTCAATACGAAACAGTGGGCAGTAATTTCTTACAGTAACTGCTGGAATTGTTGGATGGTTAACTGAAGTCACAAAAATAAATGTATTCTCTCATAAAGACTATTCGTGTTAAGAACAGAAAACATCCGTCCATTTTCCATTCCTGCTTGGGGTGGCGGGGAGGTTGATGTCAGTGGGTGAGGGGTGGGAATATCATGGACTAAATTTGGAAAAAATCCAATTTTAATACTGTAAACCATTCTTAAAACAATGTCTGGGGAGAGAGGCTTATGATTATATTGCGTTACTGCTACTAATTTAGGTTATTTCTAAGCTTTTCGATTTTTTAACCATATCTTCTTAGATTAAAGACACAACTGTTAATTTACTTATCATGATAGTCACCAAAAACACTTAAACAAATGTTTCTTAAATTAAATTATGTTTATGGAATATTGGGTCACCTTTAAGGCCCACCCGCCTCACTAAAAACAGCACTCTGCAACTTTCCAGATGAAACAACAATCCAAACATGGGCTCCCTGCGTTAAAAAGGTCATTGGGATATCTCTACAATCTCTTTGAGTCACAGAACCTGTATATTACAAGGTTGACCCTTCTTTTTCTTCCATTGACTTTAACAGTTCCTGCTACCTCAGTCCTCTCAATACCTGACAGATAACAAGTGTTCAAATGCAGCAAAGTATTTGTGTTTTTATTGATTTTGCTTATGGAATTTACTGAGGTTGTGTTTTCAGAGACATTTTTCAGTCTTTATTCCACTCAAAAATAAACAGACTTATGTCAAACATAGTTCTGTGTGCATTGCCTAATGAAACAAACAAGTTTTAGCACCTCCATGAGTGTTTACACCTGTGAATTTCACTGACTGCATATTATTATCTTTAACACAAGGCGTTTCTATTGATGAAATTATACTGCTTCACAACAGGATCAGCAGCAGAAGAAGAGTTGACAAAGTACACTCCAACTACACTCTTTGCACAGAAAAACAAACATAACTCTATAAAATGTATTTTTGTATGAACAACCTTTAATCTGCATCAGTTTTAATGATGGTATTCAAGCAATATCATTGCTATTTTTGGATACCCCGGTATGACTCTTTAACCCTACTGGAGACAGGTCACCAGTCAAGAAAAATAAGTAAATATGTAGGGGACCATCATTTGGAAGAGGAGTGATTAGTACCTCTTACTAAAGTGTTTACGGAGTAAGAGATTTTCTAAGAACCAGATCAAGAGACTTTCTTGATGAACTCAGTGGAAGCAAAAAGCATTAAAACAAACTGTAAATTGCACTAATTCATTCATTCATTCTTCTTCTATACTGCTTACTCCATAGTGGGTCACGGCAGAGCTGGTCCCTAACACCCGCAGTCTACGGGTGAGAGGCGGGGTACACTCTGGACAGGTCGCCAATCCATCGCAGGGCATCACAGAGACATACAGGACAAACAACCATGCACACACTCATTCACACCTAAGGGCAATTTAGAGAGACCAATTAACCTAACAGTCATTTTTTTGGACTGTGGGAGGAAGCCGGAGTACCCGGTGAGAACCCACGCATGCACGGGGTGAACGTGCAAACTCCATGCAGAAATACCTCCGGCCAGGAGTCGCACCCAGGACCTTCTTGCTGCAAGGCAACAGTACTACCAACTGAGCCACCGGGAGGGGAGGCTGTGACTCAGGTGGTAGGAGTTCCTCCTGTAACCTGTGGGTTGCTGGTTCGAACCCCCGCTCTGTCCATTTCAGTCGTGTCGCTGGGCAAGACACTTCACCCAACTTGCCTGCTGATGGTGGTCAGAGGGCTCAGTGGCACCTGTGTATGGCAGCCTCACTTCTGTCAGTGTGCCCAGGGGCAGCTGTGGCTACATTTTAGCTCACCACTGTCACCATATGAATGTGTGGATGAATGGGTGAATAACTGATTGTATTCTAAAGCGGTTTGGGGTCTCTTGGGACTTGATAAAGTGCTATACAAGTTCCAGCCATTTACCATTTGAGGCGGCTTGAAGCAAGGGAGGTGTTGGCCAGACCCCCAGAGAAGGGAGAGAGCACATAATCACTCACTCTGTTGCAGATTTCAGGGCTAACAGCAAAGTGGTTTTAAACG
>JAHHUM010003063.1:54349-92799 GCA_036173005.1 Crenichthys baileyi
CCATAGGGAGGCACCTGCAGGAAGGGCAGGTGGGCCAGACCCACATTGTCAGGTCTGAGGCAGCCCTCGCAGATGTCATGTAGGTTGTAGCCCATGATGTAGCCTGTCTGGCATGCCGGGCAAAGGCGGATGGTGCTCCTGCTCAACATTTTCTTTGTTTTTAATAAATTGTAATCAGTGCTCTTGCTGAAGCTGAAGAAATAAAGGGATCAGGCAAAATGTCCACACAATGGTTAATGTCCACACATTGTTGGTGTCCCGTCAGGGACTGATCCACACAATATTATGTATGTAAGCACACAGACTTCTGCAGACCCTGAGGATATGACAAGCTCTTTCTTCACCACAACAGACAAGAGCAGCAATTCATTATTGCAGATGAAGTCCCAATCCATCTATCCATCTCAGGATCCATTTTTTCTTATCATTCAATAAGATACCAAGATATTAAAACTACTTTGCTTCAGGCAGACCCCCGTTTTCCGGTTGATAACCATGGGGTCAGACTTTGAGGAACTGACTTTCATTCTGGATCTCTTACACTCTCCTGCAAACTGAGTTTGTTTGATTTATTTCAATTCCTGCTCTCATAAACAGATGGCATTTACCATGCTCTTTAATACAAATGAAAAACAGCATTTGCTCATGTTGTCTGGAAAAATATTCATAAGAAGATCAACAATTTTATTTGTATTCTTGATTCCTGCTGAGTTAAAAAGCCACACTGTTTATCAGAGTCAGAGTTGGAGCCTGATTTTGTGCTGTCAGCGTGTTTTTCATTCAATTAGGGCACTGCAGTCATTAGCCCTCTCTGAGCTGGGTTACATCCTATTCTCATACTTGCTTGTGCATAGTTTATTAATATTTTAATCAGGCATTATATGGCCTGGGGGCTTCTCCAGTTGAAGAACATTGCTTTATTCTTAACAGCTACTCTTTATCTGTGTTTGTCTGATTTTGCCTAAAAACAGCTTGAGACCGTGATATTTAACCCAAACAGGGAAGTTAAAAGTTTACGAAGGTACATTGACATTAGCAAAAGCTTGAAATTGTGGCTATTTAAAAAAATAAATTCCAATATCCAAACAGAAACTGTAGCAATGACCTCACCCGCTTTGCTGTAATTAACAGATTCCACTGCAGAATTTCTGCATCATCTTTTGTATTCTTTGAGATTTACGGAGATACCCCTCACTGCCATCTCCAGCTGTTAGTGTCTGTTTCCAGCACATAGTTCCCTGCTGTAATGTGCATTCACCCTGTTAAACCGTAATTGTCACTTGTTGCATTCTTTAATATTTACCAGCAATGAAGGAGAATATTATTCCAGACTTTGCATGTCTATGGAGAGTCCATGTGGTAGCATTTTTCTGTAAGGATGCCTGTCATTGTTCAGGCGTCCATTGTATTTGTGTGTGTGTGTGTTTGTGTGTGTACGACTGTGAACCTTGAAATTCTACCATGGACACCAGATGTTCCAACAGGGCCTTTTCCCCTGAGATTCTGAAAAAAGAAATACCAATCAGCATAAAATAATCCATCCCCTGCTGAAGATAAATCCTACTGACCAAGGAAAATATTTTAGACTTCTGTTCCCAATACACAGTGCTGTCTTCATAAATTATTCATGCCCCTTATTTTTTCATATTTCTTTATGTTGCAACCACAAACTTAGATATACAGTATATGCTTGTTTTTTTAGTGTGATAGACCAACACAAAGTAGTCCTTAACTGACGTTAAAGGAAAATGACATGGTTTTCAAATTATTACAAATAAAAATCCATAAAATGTATCATGCATTTGTTTTTAGCTCTGATAGCCCAAAATAATGTCCAGTGCAGGAAACCAGCAGGTAGGTCAATGGTTACTGTGGGGCGGTTTAAAGCAGGGTTATGTTATAAAATAATTCATAATCCTGTAAAAGGAAACAGTATAGTACAACTGCAAACCTACCAAGACTTTGATGTTCATCTAAATTGACTGGCTGGGCAAAAAGAAAATTATTCAGAGAAGCTGCCAGGTGATCCATGGCAACTCTAGAGGAGCTGCAGAGAGTCACAGCTCAGACTTGAGAATCTGTTGAAAGGACAACTAAATAAAGCCTTAGTGGTAGAGTGGCAAGAAGACAGCCATTGTAGAAAAGAAAGCCACTGGAAGTCCTGTTTAAAGTTTGCTACACTGTAGGATATAGCAGCAAAAGACATGAAAGAAATCGCTCTGGTCAGATAAGATCAAAAATGAAGTTTTGGGCCTGCATGCAGAACTGTGCGTGAGGGGGTAAAATAACTGCACTTTACTCTAAACACCATCCCCCGCACATATCTAAACACAGAATCTAGTCTATTCTCTGGATTAAAAATGAGCTTGGATTGAAAGCAGAAGCAACAGTTCAGCGCAGCTCATCACCCCAGGATAGTACAGGGTATATGGTGGTATTCTTGAAATAAAAGGCAAACCATTCATCTCAATCTGGAGTTTTTCTTCTGCAATTTTAATGCATTGTGTCCTGACCAGCAACTTTGATAACCTATGACCTTTTCTCTGTTTTTCCTCTTAACCATAAGCTAACTTCACACCCCCAGTGTAGTGTGCTAATGTGAATCTAAGTTGCACTCATTCTTAAATCTCAAATTATTTTAAGGGCTAGCAACAATCTTTATCTTAAAACAACTCAGATGTTGCAGTGTCATAAAAAAGCTGGACATGTCAGTACAGACATGGAACCACAATGCAGCACTTCAGTGATGCACAGACAGAACTGCTCCTGTGAAGCCCCCAAAGTGATTGATGTTAACTCTGTACTTTTATGCCACAGTCTGCACTCAAAATATCCATCCAGTATTCTTAATAATTACTCAGTCTATCCCTCCGTACACATTAATCTCTTTTTACCCCTGTGACCATTCTTCTGTTCATCCTCCGTCCCTCTTTTACCTCCTCCCCTCCTTGCTCTAACATCCGTCACTCATATGCCTTCCTGTCTTTGTCAATCTGAGCTTCCAGGAATTCACTTGGTGGAAGCTTTGCCCTCTGAACTTGATAACACCTCACCCAGTCCCAGCTATTTCCTTGCCAGTGCACACTAAACTCAGAGAGCTTCAGATTTTTTATTTGTATTGTTTATACATGCTGTATAGTAATGACAAAAGCAAATAAAACAAAAAGAAAAGTCATATTTTTAACTAGGGATTTGCCTATGCAAATATGTTAAAAACTTCAAATTAACCTGCCAACAGTAATTTTCACCAGCAGTGAACTTTAGGGCATGCAGATGCAGCAACGTTTGAGGACAAACTGTGCTGCACTACCCCTGTTAACCACTTACTGGATTTATAAGCAAAGACATGAGTTAATTCAGCAGAGATTGAACTGGAGCCAGAGCAATGACTAATGATTGTCAATTGGCTGAATAGTCATTCAAGTGCAAGACTTTAAAGTGAATCTGCCCAGCTATTCATAACTTTTTGTATGTTTTTACTTGCACCTTGTGTGAGAAACATAAAATATAACTTTGCTTGAATATTTTTTTCCCCTAGCATTTGATAAAAAAGAGTGTATTTAGACATTTAATATGGGTACCCTTGAATGTATTGGTTGTCCATTCCTTTGTCATATATTATTTGTAAAGAATATATATTGGATTGTACTATTCAGTCAATAAAGATTGTTAAAATGCAATGGAAGTTATTTAATTAAATGTAGACACTGAAAAGTAATATTGCTTTACTCAAACAAAATATAACACAATGTGGTGTTTAGCTCAGGAAAAAAGTTAAGACAGCCAGCCTCAGAGATAATGTTATGTTGGTATGAGGTTATTTTCCTGTAATGCTACTGTATATTTGGTTTATGCCAAACATGTCCCCTGTTCTGGTTGTCACATTCTGGTCTAGAGTCGGACCAAAGTGCAGACAAGAGCTGGGCAGCAACATGTTGTAAAAAGTCTTCAGCTTTTATTCCAGAGGTTTCCAAAGAAACAAAGCAAAAACACTGCAGGTACTAACATAAGTCAGAATACAAAAACTCACAAAAGCTGACTCTGCAGGAGCATGGTAAACTCAGAAAATAGTCGGGAGTAGTGAATGAGAGTGTAACGGAAGGAACCATCGAAGAACAAACAAAACCAGAGAGCTTATGAACAGAGGGAAGTGGAGTATGGACCAATGAGAATGAGAGGTAGGAAATCAGGGGAGATAGAAATCAGGTGTGGACCAGGCTGTAAAGAACTGAGGAAAATGTGAATAGTTGCTACGGTGACCAAACTAGAAAAAGGGAACACGAGAGGAGCTAGACAATAACATAACCAAAAGAAACATAAAAACCTAGAATAATCATTAACTAAAGTGAAGTGGGAAACTAGAGGGAATAGAAGAAACACCACAACCAAAATATAAACAAAGAACCCATAAAGAAAACCTGACCGTAAAATAAACAAAACCTAAACCAACACTGACTGAAATAAGTGAAAAGGAAAACAGAAAACGTGAGAACTAGAAATTGCACAAACCAAAAGAAAACGATAACTAAAGCTAACCTAAAAAGGGAGACTGGAACTAAAGAAACAAAGCTGAGAAACTAAACTAAGAATCCAAGGAGAACAAAGAACCATAATAATAATCATAATAATTAACAATAATAAGAGAACCTTACAAAGTAATAAGAAAGCAACCATAAGAAAAACTAAGAAGGAAAAGGAGAGAAAACAACAAAACACTAGGAGGCGGTAGAGGGAGCAAAAGAACTAAACAATCAAGATTACAAAACCCAAAATAGAAACAACTAAGCAAAAGGTAAACAAACACAAAGTCACAAACAAAGTCCAAAAATGTTGCACCCTGACACTGGTGTTCAAATGATTCAGGTTTTTTTGTTATGTGTCTAAAGAACATAATTCCAGA
This sequence comes from Crenichthys baileyi, assembly GCA_036173005.1. Taxonomy (NCBI): domain Eukaryota; kingdom Metazoa; phylum Chordata; class Actinopteri; order Cyprinodontiformes; family Goodeidae; genus Crenichthys; species Crenichthys baileyi. The sequence continues at coordinate 59,250 of JAHHUM010003063.1, forward strand.
TGTCCTGATCTCTGGCTTCATTCTATTTTGTAAAACAAATGTTTGGCCTTGATGCTCTTAAGAACCCAAGGTTCCCACTAAAGTTAAACTTGCCCAGTCTCTTTCTGATTGTACAAGCATGCTGCACTTTCATGTCAAAAGTAGTAGAAGTGTACTGTAGTTTCCATGATAATACTTCAGGGTTTTTGTAGACTTCTTTTAGAATCTTGTGGTCTGCTTTCGGGGTGTACTTGCGTGGATGACCAGATTTAGGGATGTTGGCAGTTTTTTCAAATCCCCAGCAGGTTGTGGTGGATAGCCACTCATACTGACCACGGTTCTGAAAGAGGTTTCCTCCTGGTTAAAGGAAGTTCTCTTTTTCACTGTCACCACAATGCATGCTCAGTATGGAGGACTGCTGCAAAGTTGACACAACTGTCGACTGTCGGCACATGTTTGTTCAGGAGGAAGGATTGCTGCATTTTAAGTGGGAATAAATATCGGAGTGCCTTAATATGAGCTTTGCTTATAGGTATGGAGGGGCAATGCTGTTCTTAGCTGTTTTGTTGCAGAATTTGCCAAAGAATCTTTTGATTAATTTACATTTTACAGAAGATTTTAGAATGTCTTCTCCTTTTAATGTTTCCTTGTACCACTTGAAGTTTTAGTGGGGTTTAAGTTGATATGTTGATATATATGAATAGGTTCAAGTATGGTAGAAAAACTTTCATAGGACCTATACGACTGTACCTATTAAAGTGTCTGAGTGTATATTGTTAAAACATAAAATACCATTATTTTGCAGGGCTACAAGGCCGTACGATATCTTGGCTAATTAAGCAGCATCAATGATGTTTTGGAAGCCAACACTCCATTTGTCAGAATAGGCAACATGCCTAATGGCGTAGGATCTACAGTAATATTGAGGTTTAGATAGCAGCACACACACAAAACCAAGTTTTCTTCTCCTATTGCTTCTAAAATCTTGCAGGGCAGTTCGATCGTTCCTTAATACTGAAATCTGATCTGGCACATTGATTTACAGACATGATAGTAATCATTAAAGAGCTTAGCTAAGCTGCTTTTACCACATTAACATCATCACTGTGAGCTCTGAGAAACACTACCCACCCACTCTCACCAGCTTATCTAATTCTCTGACTCATATGCTTTTCTGCCAATTCCTGACATGTAAAATAATTTTATAGCATTTAGTAGAGACACTTCTTTTCTTGGATAGAGGATAGTCTACAAATGAGGTGAGAGCATATAATATTTGTTGACATATTTGAGCAGATCTTTAAGCAAGTAATGCTCCTCTCAAGGCATCTAATGAGATAAATTATCACCTAAACTGAGAAGGAAATCACTCTGATGGGAATAAACATATGATGACTTGTGCTTATGTTTTTTGGGGCATGTTGCATAGCTAAAGAAGATTAAATTTGAAACTCACATGATTTTAGTGGCCGCCAGCACAATCCAGATATTAAGATGAATCTGTTTCCTCGGCCAGAACCTCCTGTCAGACAGACACAAGTAAAAAGGTCCAGTGTGACTTGCTCTCTTCTTTTTCTGAGCCAAAACAATATAGTGAGAATGTGTAATACTCTAGATGGCTGAAAAATGCTTGCTGTTTGTTACACCAACATATTTTTGAAATAACCAACATAAAACAATTACAAAGAATAAAAGTAAAGTAATGGTTTGTACTTACGTGCACTGTGAGGAAAAACTTTGTTGTATTCCTCCCCTATGCTCTTCAGATGAATAAAATGTAGGATTTGTGTTAAAACAATGAGTTGGACTGCAGATTTCAAGTTAGCAATCTTATCATACATGAGATGATGCCTTTGATCTGCTTCTGAAACCCAAACACGTTCTCACCATTGCCCATAGCAGTCACATGTATAACTAGCAGGTAAGAAACTGTGATTCCTGTCCAGTATTTGTTTCTGAATGTCTATTGTACAGCTCAACAGAAGGTCTGGGATCCAAATCTGTTACCATTGCCCTTTATCTTAGTTTGTGTCCTTTTTGTGTGGTGCACATTTTAATACAGTAGTATTCATATCAGTGGAATATATTGTCATGTTATTCAACAAATTCACATTGCCCTGTCTTTCAGTGTTTAACCCTTTCTCTCTCCTAGACATGGCAATTGACTGAGCTTTTGCTGTGAGTAACTCTATGTGCTCTCTTTCAGACTCTAACCTTGAAAACTGGCTCAGAGTTTATCTGTTCTTTCTTTCTAGGTGAAACGACTAAAGGAGCTACATCCATTAACATTTACTTTTCCTTCCCATAGAAAGGACTCCTGGATCAGTGCTTCTCTGTTCTCTTTGTGTCTGCTCTGTTCTCTCAAACCCCCAGTCAGTCGTGGCAGATGGCCGCTCACACTGAGCCTGGTTCTGCTGGAGGTTTCTTCCTGTTAAAAGGGAGTTTTTCCTCTCCACTGTCGCTACATGCATACTCAGTATGAGGAATTGCTGCAAAGTCAACCCCAGTGACTGTCCACTGTCTCTACATGCTGATCCGGGAGGAGGGAATGCTGCAAGTCACTGACTGGATGCAATCTGCTGGGTTTCCTTAGACAGAAAAACGTTTTATCCAATTTGAATAAATAACTGAATCTGACTGCACTGATCAATGATTGGGATTAATTGGAATGTATGTACCTGACTTTTGTGAAGTGCCTTGAGACATGTGTTGTGAATTGGCGCTATATAAATAAAACTGAATTGAATTGAATTGAATTACTTGGGTTGAGCTCACATGCATAGTTGTCCCAAACAGGTCAGTTGTGGGAATTAAACGCCGTTTATTAGTTGATATTTCAAACCCGCCACTGTGGCTTGTGGGTTGAACAAATTCACCCATTAGATTTAGCCGGTGCCATGTACTCATTTCCACTCCACAAACTTTTGTTTTCATATGTAATTTAATATTTTAGCATTAAATTAGTTGCAGCAGCTGAGCAACAAATTTTATTTAAATGCTTTCACTATGACATCGAAGCCGTTTACCTCCTGGAGGTTTTGCGTGGATCAAATATTTGTATTTTGATGTCAAGGGGACAAAAGGACAATGTATGTAGCATATTAGCAGTGTTAATGCTGCAGTCACCAACGGCAACATAAAAGGTACATAAAACCATGTGGGTACACAAAGGCAGTCGTACAGTCACAATAATTTTTCAGCAGATTTATGAAGCCACTTGAATGTACATTTTTCATTTAAACTTAAAAATCTGTTTTTTTATCAAAACTAAATGACGCAATGATCAAACCAACCACATGGAACTGGCTGGAATGTTAAACTGAAACAATCAAAAAATCCAAATCAATACTTGTCTGGTGTCCCGGTTTTGGAAAGAAGAACAGCACAAATCCTCCAGATGGAAGAAAAAGCAAATTGAAACAATCATGTGTGCAAGTTCAGAAGAAATGACTCCGTACAGGTCTAAAATGCTCTAATCGCAAATGAGGGGGAAAAAATGCAGCCTCTGGCATTTCTGCAACGGACGAATTCATTAAATGTAAATTGGATTTTTTTGGAATTGCGGATAACCAGAAAGGGAGAAAGATTTCTACTGCTGATACATGGTATGGTTTCTTAAACAGTTAAAAATAAAGAAAAGGAGTTTAAAAAAATAAGACTTTGGGGCTGTCCGTCATTAGGGATACAGCAGACTACACAATGAGACATTTTTGCTCTGTGGTGCATCCACAGCCAGAGGGTGTTCCTTTCACAGCTTGCTATAAGACCTGCAGCAGCACAAGAACCAACAATAACCTTAAACCCAGATGATAAGAATTTAAATGGACTTCTGCTTAAGGGCACATAAATATCTTTAGCTGATGCCAGAGTAGAAATCCCTGATCATCATTTAATGCTGCATTTATTAAAAAGGTAAAAAGGGAAACGTTTGTTTTCATTTTTCAGAGTTATGTGTGGTATTTATGAGTTGTAAATACCTGACCTCTGTTGAAGACCTGTGACCTTATTTTAGATAATCACTGAGTAAATCTAATTTAGGACTCTAGCTAACATCCACAAAGATTACAGCCCACTGAAAAGTAAAATTTATTAAATAAGAGCAAAATCTAGAAGCCTTTTTCAGGATGAAAGCTGTTTGCTGTTTTTACTGCCAAGTACGTTTTATATAAGATAGGTGTTCATGTTGTCACTTTCTTTTCAACCACACAGTAACTGTATTGCAACACAAAACTGCATGCATTGAAGCTGATCAAAAGTAACTGCAAATTGGCTGTGACTCAAAGTTCCCCGGGTTGAATCTAAAAAAACTACCACAGCCCACAAAAACTGATTTGTGAAAGGGTCAAACACAAATATATTGATTGATAATTGGCAAACATTTTGGGGAAAACCTGGTCTGATCCGGAGAGACGGCATCCATCCCACTTTGGATGGAGCAGCTCTTTTTTTCGGGAAATCTGGCCGAATTATTATTTTCTCCAAACCTCTGACAACCCCAAGGTTTAGACCAGGAAGGGGGCCCGTGGGTTTAAACCCACTCCTCTCTGGCAGCATTTGTACTGCTCCCCCCCCCATTACCCTATTAAAACAGGGCCTCGCCCACGGCCAAAATTGAATAGATTAAAAAAATTTTTAAAAAAGGGGAAAATCAGGAAAAATCTAATAAAAAAAAAACACAACTCAGCCCTAAAAATAAAAAAAGGGAAATTAAATGTGGTTTTACTGAACATAAGATCTCTCTCTTCAAAGACTTTGCTAGTTAGTGACCTGATTTGGAAAATCAGACTGTTTATTTTGCCTCACAGAAACCTGGCTGCAGCAAGAGGATTATGATACTATAAATGAGTCAACTCCATTTAATTTTTTTTAAATTTTAAACTTTTCCTCAAAAATACCGGGGCGAGGAGGAGGAGTAGAAAACCATCTTTTTTTTTCCCAGTCCGATTTATTAAACCTAGTCCCAGACCAATCAATAGCTACAACTTTTTTGAATATTTAATCCTTAGTTTTCCTCATCCAAATTGCAAAGCACAAAAACCAAATTTTGTTTGTTGTTTTTGTACCGTCCCCCCAGGCCCTTACTCTCAATTTATAAGATCATTTTTCAGACCTTTTATCTGATTTAAGTGTTAAATACAGAAAAAAGTTATTATAGTGGGGGATTTAACATCCGGGTTGGGAACACTGAAATTGATAGCTTAAATATAGCCTTTAAAATGGTATCTTAGACTCAATTTTGGCTTTACTCAAAACATTAACAAACCTACCCACGTTTGTCTTCATTCTCTGGACCTTGTGCTGACATATGGCATTGAGTGAAAAGACATAACAATTTTTTCTCACAACCCTGTGCTGTCTGACCTTTTTTTTAAACAACCTTTGAGTTTAATTTAACCGAGTACTCCACACCTGAAAAAATTTTTTCATTATAGTAGATCATTATCAGACAATGCTTTAACAACCTTTAAAGAATCTGTTCCACTTTTAATTTCCTCATTATCACAAAAAAAACAGAGTGGAGGGCAATATTTTTGGGTTTTTTCCCCCTTACAAATTGATTCTTTTGTTCAGAGTTTTACTTCATCATTGCGTGGTTGGCTTTAGAAAATTTTGGGGGGAAATTGGGGGGAAAAAGAAAGGTAATTTATTCATAGGGGGCAGGCTCCCTGGTTTAATTCAGAGCTGCGTACTTTAAACCCCAAAATTTAGAAAGGGGCCAAAAATGGCGCTCAAACACACCTAGAGGATTCCTACTTAATCTGGAAAAATAGCCTACTGTTGTAAAAAAAAGGACACTTCACCCAGCTACAACAGCTTATTTCTCATCCTTAATAAAAGGAAACAAGAATAATCCTGGGGTTTCTCTTTAATACATTGCTAAACTTACACAGAGTCATAGCTTTTTGAGCCATCCATTCCCTTAGCTCTCAGCAGTCATGACTTTATGGGATTCTTCCAAAATAAAATTGATTCTATTAAGAAAAAAATTTTGACAATCTCCCAGAGATGATTACTTCATCCTCAACAAGTGAGGCACAACATTGGAAGTAACTGTAGAACCTGATCTGTTTTTGGGGACTTTTTTTGATCCTGTGGAGCTTTCCGAGTTATCAGAAATATTAGCTTCAATCTAAACCTTACAACTTGTATGTTAGACCCAAACCCCAACCCAAAATTATTTAAGGAAGTTTTTCCCCTTTGATTATCAGCCCCATTTTAGATATGATTAATTTATCTTTAGTAAATGGGTATGTCCCACAAGCTTTTAAAGGTAGCTGTAATTAAACTTTTGCTTAAAAACCTTCGTTTGATCGGGGAGACTTAAAAAATTACAGACCGATATCGAATCTTCCATTCTTATTAAAATTTTTGAAAAAATATTTGCTAATAAAATGTGTGAGCATTTACACAGCAAGGGACCTGTTTAAAGGATTTTCAGTCAGGTTTCAGAGCTCATCATAGCACTGAAACCATCTCTGCTGAAAGTCACTAATGATATTCTTATTCCCCTCAGATAATGGACTTGTGCCTGTACTGGTTTTCTGTTAGATCTCAGTGCCTGCATTTGATACAGTCGATCAAAAATATTCTTTTTAGAAAGGGTTCTGGAATATGCGGTGGGGATCAGGGGAAAAGCGCAAGGCTGGTTTTTAAATCTTATTTGTTTTGACAGATTCCCCGGTGTTCATGTAAATGATAAAATCATCTTTAAACTCCAGGGTTAAATTGTGGAGTTTCCACAGGGTTCAGTACTTGGGCCAATTTTCTTTACTAAAATTATGCTTCCAATAGGGAAAATTATCAGGCAGCATAGAATACATTTTCACTGTTACGCTGATGACACTCAGCTTTACTTATCCAAAAAATCCTGATGAGCCCAACCAGTTAGATAGACTACAAAACCCGTGCTTGAAGACATAAAAAACTTGGATGACTTTAAAATTTTTTGCTTTTAAATTCAGACAAGACAGAATTGTCGTCTTTGGACCGGAGTCTTTAAAAAAAGAAACTGCTTATCCCCAATCACTTAAAACCTGGATTGCATTAAATTGACCTCCGATAATAAATAAAAAACGCTTTGGTGTTATTTTTTACCAGGACATGTCATTTAAATCCCATATTAAACCGGTTTTCTAGGATTTCCTTCTTTCATCTCCGGAACATTGGGGGGGCCAAAATTAGACATGTCCTGGGGCCAGGGGTGAAGCTGAAAAACTAGTCCATGCATTTTTTTTCTTCAAGGTGGACTATTGTAATTTTTTTTACTATCAGGATGGCCACAAAATGCCAGTTTAAAAACTTCAGCTGATTCAAAAAGGGTGCAGCAGAGGTTCTGATTTAAAAATTTAAAAAGAGAGATCATATTTCCCCTACTTTACTTTCCCTTCATTGGCTCCCTGTTAAATCCAGAATAGAATTAAAAATTCTCCTCCTCACATATAAAGCCCTTTAATGATTTTAGCTCCATCATACATCAGAGATTCTGATTGTTCCATACGTTCCTAACACAGCACTTTGTTTCCAGACTGCAGGTTTAATGGTGGTTCCTAGAGTCTCTAGAAGTAAATTGGGGGGCAGATCCTTTAGTTATCAGGCTCCTTCCTGTGGAACCAGCTCCCAGTTTTTCTCCGTGGGGGCGGACACCCTGTCTCTTTTAAGGCTAGGCTTAAAACTTTCCTTTTTTATAAAAAGCTTATAGTTAGAGTGGCTTAGGTTTTTCCTGAGCTATCTTCCTTTTTTTTAGCTCCGTCTTCTTTCCCCCTTTTTGGATGGAGTAAGGGGGAGTCAGGTTTTTCCCCAAAAGGGTCAGTTATGGTTGAGGTGCAAAAAACCCTCCATTTTTGCTACCTGTATACCCCCTCCCCTTTTTTCCCAATGGTTTTGGTCAATCTGACAGAGAGAGGGTCATCCCCCAATCGTTGTGGTTTTTTAGTATAACAATTGGCTATCATGGGCTCTAGATGGACAAAAACTGTCTAGGGGGGGTTTTTAGGCTAGGTTTTAAAATTTTTTTTTTGATAAAAGCTTATAGTTAGAGTGGCTTAGGTTTTATCCTGAGCTATCTCTGTAGTTATGCTGCTATGGCCTTTTTGTGTGGGGGGAACATAAAGGACCCCTTTCACCCCTCTTCGCTACTTTCTGACACTACTCTTCAATTTTTTATTATTTGCTGCTAATCTCAGCTTTTAACTTTTGTTCTCTCTCTTTTTCTCTTCCTAGAAGCTACACCTGGCCTGACTCTGTGTCTACCTGAACAAAACTTTCTGGGGAGGGGGGAAATCCTCCAAGCTTCTGCTGGCCAACAACTTAATGCTCACCCTTTACTGAAGATCCACATGGCCCTGTCCTTTCAGTGTTTAAAACCCCTTTTTCTCTCCTAGACATAGCTACTGACTGAGCTTTTACTGTGACTAAAAACTCTCTGTGCTCTCTTCAGACTCTAAACTTGAAAACTGGCTCAGAGTTTTCTGTTCCTTCTTTCTAGGTTTAAAGGACTAAAGGAGCTACATCCATTAACATTTACTTTTTTTCCCTCCCATAGAAAGTACTCCTGGATCAGTGCTTCTTTGTTCTCTTTGTGTCTCTGCTCTGTTTTTCTCTAACCCCCCGTCGGTCGTGGCAGATGGCCGCTCACACTGAGCCTGGTTTTTGTGGAGGTTTCTTCCTGTTAAAAGGGGAGTTTTTTTCCCCCCACTGTTGCTACGTGCATGCTCAGTATGGGTATTGCGGCAAAGTCAAACGCCAGTGACTGTCCACTGTCTCTACATGTTCATCCGGGAGGAGTGAATGCTGCAAGGGCCTGACTGGATGCAATCTGCTGGGTTTCCTTTTCCTTAGATAGAAAAAACTTTTTTTCCAATTTGGGGGGGGGGAAAAAAACAGAATCTGGCTGCACTGTTCAATGATTAAGATTAATTGGAATGTATGTACCTGACTTTTGTGAAGTGCCTTGAGACGACATGTGTTGTGAATTGGCGCTATATAAATAAACTGAATTGAATTGAAATATATGACTTTGAGAGTATACCTATTGGTTAACATCTACTTAATAGCATCAATAATCAAATATACACAAATACATGATAATAATAAAGAAATAAAGACCTCAAAGCAAGCAGTATATTTTATTGCTTTATAGTAAATGATATAAATAAAAAAGTAGCAAGTTTGTTTAAACAGATATTCAATATTCTACTCATCAAACGTCTATATTTTTCTGAATCCGTTTTTGATTTTAGTTAAGGGTTTCCCTTGGTTGCACCAGATATTTGCATTTTTTATGACCACTTACCTTTCATTTGCTGGAGGTGTATTGAGCGAAATTTACAGACGTGTTTAATATTTTATAGGTCTCTCCCAAATGGGTTTCAGTCAGAACACAAATATCATGCAGTTTGCAGACCAGTAAAACCACTTTACATTTCATTTCTAAAAGTCAACCATAAACCTTTACATATATGTTGTTTTGTTGCCTCAGTTTTGATACTTATTCATTTAAAGCTCTGTGGAAAAACAAAAAGAAAAGAAGAAAGGAGCATGTGTTGTGATTTCCATCCTATTTGGTGGCAACTTGTAATCTGTTAAAATGACGTGCCATGAAAACTAACAAGGTTCTGCAGTACTCACAACATTGTATTAAAATATGTCTGCTCATTTGGTTATGTCTGCCTGATGGGCCTGCTTGTTTAACAGATGGATAAGTCCAACCCATGGCTAATGGATGGATTTGTGTTTTTTTCAAATGTAAGTTCCCCTGCTTATACAAAAGAGATTGTCAAGTCCCAGTGAACATACTGAGCACATGCTGAATTTGTACTTTTGAAAACGTGGGTCACCTCCTTCTCCTCAGAGTCCTGTGATGAGATAGCAACTACTTAACCTCAAGTTACTCTACAACATTACAAGAGTCTAACACCGCACTCAGACTGGTGTTAGGTAAACGTGATTGACAAAACATAGGCACCATACTGACAGGGAATACTGAAAAACTAAAATTCGAACACTTTAACAAAACATATCTCAAAACATAGTAACCTGAAGTACATTAAACAACTGTTAAGATGTCACAAGGCAACCGAAAGCAAATTAAAGCAGTGATATATGGAATAATATAAGTTGTGAGGTTTGGAAATAAACAAGGGATGTCCTTACATGAGTCCAAATACTAAACCATTGTCCTGATCGAGGCATTTCTAAATGATCTTTGTCGAGTTCCTACTGATATTTGTTGTTGTATTGTCTATGATTTTATGTCTGCAGCACCCCCAGTGAGTTATACAGGCACATTTTTATACCAGGTAATTTTTTTAATACAACAAATCTGTTTTTTCTGTAACAATATGATTTTTCAGCTTTGACAATGACGTTCACAGTTAAAAGTATGACTGTATTGGCAGCTGCAGTTTCCTATCTGTCTATGTCACATGGCCAGCTCTGCAGGCTGAGTTCAGATCACTGTCAATGTGGTTGAAGCACTGAAGCTAAAACCTGTATTACATTCAAAGCAAAGCATGTTTCTGAAGCAGAAAGAAAACAAGTTTTGACTGTGCACACCTAAGTAGAACTTCACTGAAATATTTGCACTGATATTGCACATCAAAACACAGTAAACGGAGTAAAAATGCTTATGTTAGACTAGGATTGAAGGCTGCAGCTGGTACGATACATTTTAGGACATCCTCAGGTCTCAGGAAAACATCCTCAGACATCAGATCATATGGCTTTAGACTTCTGACTAAATTGTCTCAGATAATAAGCATCAAAAAAAGGTCAAGACCTTCGTTATTAACAAATATAAATTTAACAACTCCTGTCCAATCCCTCGTACTCGTACTCAAACTCGTACTCGTTGTCTTCCGCTTTATCCGGGACCGGGTCGCGGGGGCAGCAGACTCAACAGAGACACCCAGACGTCCATCTCCCCAGACACCTCCTCCAGCTCCTCCGGGGGGAGCCCAAGGCGTTCCCTGGCCACCCGAGAGACATAGTCCCTCCAGCATGTTCTGGGCCATGTCCTGGGCCTTCTCCCGGTGGAACGTGCCTGGAACACCTCCCGAGGAAGAAGTTTTGGGGAGACATCCGGCTTAGATGCCCGAGCCAGCTCAACTGGCTCCTCTCGATGTGGAGGAGCAGCGGCTCTGCTCCGAGCCCCCCCCGATGGGGCCCCCCTTCCCCTTATCTCTAAAGTAGTGCCCGGCCACCCTACGGAGGAAGCTCATTTCAGCTGCTTTCATCCGGGATCTTGTTCTTTCAGTCATGACCCAAAGTTCATGGCCATAGGTGAGGGTAGGAACGTAGACCGACCGGTAAATCGAGAGCCTCGCTTTACAGCGCCATCTGTCGAACTCCCGCTCCATTCTTCCCTCACTCGTGAACAAGACCCCGAGATACTTGAACTCCTCCACTTGAATCAGGAACTCCCCTCCAACCTGAAGAGGATAAGCCACCCTTTTCCGGTCAAGAACCATGGCCTCAGACTTGAAGGAGCTGATCTTCATCCCAGCCGCTTCACACTCGACTGCGAACCGCCCCATGTGCATGCTGTAGGTCTTGGCTAGAGGGGGCCAGCAGGACCACTTCATCTGCAAAAAGAAGAGACGAAATCCTCTGGTCCCCAAACCAGACACCCTCCGGCCCTTGGATGCACCTAGAAATCCTGTCCATAAAAGTTATGAACAGGACCGGTGACAAAGGGCAGCCCTGCCAGAGTCCAACATGCGCCGGGAACAGGTGGCAGCAATGCGGACCAAACTCCTGCTCCACTTGTACTGCTCTTTGTCTGACCCGTCACCTAGAGCCTGTTTGCCATGGGAGACCCTACCAGGGGCATTTAAGCCCCAGACAACATAGCCTCTAGGATCATTCGAGCACTCAAACCCCTCCACAATGTTTAGGTTTAGGAAAGGTCTCTGACTGCTGTTTCGGCCTACGGGCTAAGCAGCGGTGCTGAGTACCCAGCCTTCTTGGCATCACTGGGTGGAGTACTGGATAGTGCCCCTCTCAGAGACTCCGTCATTCTACTTCCATCCCTATGTTGTAAACAACTGTGACACCTGGGGGATGTGATTGTGAGGGACGGCCTTCCCGATCTGAACCAGAGCAGTGTTTCATTACTGTGCCAATAATGAATTTGAGTTGTTTATGATGAACAACATATTTAAGAATAAGGGTGTTCATCAGTGCACTTGGCATCAGGACACCCCTGACGGGAAATTGATAATCAACTTGCAGTTGTGTCTTCTGACCTTCGGCTGCATGTCTTGGACACTTGGGTGAAGAGAGGGGTTGAGCTGTCCACAACTAATTCTTGTTTTTTTCTCTTCGAACAGCATGTGATTGGTCAATATGTGTGTCGTTGTCTCTGTCTGCACTAACAGAGGGGTGGAGGGGTGGCAGTTATCAATGCTAATACAATTGTGAACTGGTGGTTGCACAGTTTATAAAGCACTGGTTCAATGCTGAAAGCTAGACTCTGTCTCCTGGCGTCTTGCACAAATTGTTATTTGAAAAAAATCTTTGAAGCTATTTGAGAGCCAAATGACCCAGCTCTTCTTGATCCAAGTCTAAAGAACCGATTCTCTAAAAGGAGCAGGAGTTCCCATTACTAGTACAGTGAGGGTCTGCTGGGAACTTCTGGTGGAGCCCTTGGTCAAGGATGTATTTAACGCCCAACTCTGGGAGAGGATTTCTCCTTTTGTCAATGAGGTCGCCCGTAGCTGTGGCCAATAGGTCTGAGGTGCGTGTCATGCCAACAATCCTCAATCCCGGTGATGGACACCAGCAGTAAAGAATGCTGTCAAGCTGAATGAGGAGCCCTATTGGGCCTGGCTGCCTTGTGGGACTCCTGTTTCAGCAGACGGGTAGAGTTAGACTATGTGCCGTGGCCCGGGAGGTAGCAGAGGCAAAAACTTGGCCCTTGGATGAGTTCTATGAGGCCATGGAGAAGGACAACTGGTTTCAATGTGATTCTGGCAAACAGTCCAGCACCTCAGGAGAGGGAAGCAGTGCTTAACCAACTCTATTTACAGTGAGGTTGGGGAGCTGCTGACCTCGACGAGGGAAATTATTGAGCGGTGGAAGTAGAACCTCGAGGATCTCCTAAAGCCTGCCATCACATCTGACCTGGGGGAAGCAGAGATGGAGGACTCTTAGTTGAACTCATTCAGTCATTAAGGTAGTTAAAAAGGTCCACTGTGGCAAGGCTCCACCAGTCTGTTGTGTTCCAATGTATTGTGGATTCTTTAATAACCAATTGTATTGCTTATGCTCCAGGACGGTATTTTAAAAACAGCATGTAGCTGATTTCTTCAGCACTTCTAAAACAATACAGCGTCTTAAGTATCGCTGTGCCCCTGGTGCCTGCTCCCACTCCTTCAACTGAAAATAGCCAAATGTCATTGGCTCCTTTCATTATATCTCCCTTTCTTAAAGAAAATAAAACAAACTCACTAGTGTCAGTACATTTAAATAATACCTTTTTTTCTTCTACAGATATCTAATACAGTTAGACCTTTAGTGTGAAACTATTTTGAGCATTTAGAACAAATACAAATCTCATAATTTCTTTAAAGTTGTTCAATCAGTCTCTAAAGTGGTTTCACCTGTCCTTGAAGATTTTCTAAAATTCAGCTCCTGTGCTTAAGCTTGTACTACAGCTGGCAGTCCCTCACCCAACTGTGTGTTTTGATAACTTGATTCACTCTCCTGCTCAGCTGTGTTGGGCTCCTTCAGAATGTCACAGTGATTTCTCCTCAGTACTGCACCATCTTCTGTCTGTGTCATAGTTTTCTTAATGGTTTTGACCCACATGCAGAAAGACACTCAGGAGGCAGGAGAAAGGTTAAACAAGTTTATTTTCACAGGAATGAGTTATGGGACTGGAACCGGGACTGGAGACACCAAACTGTACGGAGGAGATGATTAGGTTAGTAACTCAGAAGTTTGGATGGAGAATAATAGAAAATTGAATTTACGTTCTTTGCTGGCAAAAATACATAACTCTTCAACTGGATCCAAGGGTGTCATACTATCACCGATCATATGCACAAAGTTAAGTACGAATGAAATACTGTCTTTGTGTCCGGTAGATTCATTCATGAACGGGGATTAAGGTACAAGCGTTTGTTTGACTTTCTCTCCGAGGCCTGCAGAAGCAAACTGTGTTCCAGAGAATTCCCTGCAGAGACGCTGTATCTACGACGCCTAGTGAAGTGGTTTCCCGGTCTGAAAGGAGGACAACGGCACCGCATCATCGTGGTTACAGTAACTGTGCAGTTGGTTGGCAGAGTGAGCCGTCTTTCACCCACAGCTATGGAGGTTAGCTGAAGCTAACCCTTTGTTCACAGAGCTTTCTTCAAACGTCGTCGTCGTCCTGACAACTCCTCCTCAACACAATTCAAACGAGGTAAGGGTTTGGTCAAAGAGATTTAGGATGAAATGATCTAAACGTTTTTCATTTTATGAAGTTTGGTTTTGTTTCAAAGGTGTGTGTTTGATTCTGTTGCTAAGCTATCAGCTCCTTTTGTTAGCTTTAACTGCTAACAGCTAAGAACACATGCTTGCATACTTAAGCCCATTTCTCCAGAAAGATTTGGTTCTTTTCCAAAATACCTCCCTAAAATTTTACTATTTCCTTAATAATATTTCTTTAAATATTATTTCAATAAATAAAGGCAGCTAATGAGACACCATTGAGAATTAGTCATCAAGAAGGTTGGTTTTATTCAGCAGATCATTCTTTAAAACATTATTTTATTAAAAGAATATTTTATCTGATCTTGCATTGTGAATGGTTGTCTAAACGTTTGCTGATTATTGTCTAAGTTAGTTCCAAGACTAACTTAACTCCATTTCCAGATTCTTCAAGATAATCCTTGGTTCTCAAACATAAGCATTGCATGGTAATGTTGCATCACTCTTTCGGTCATGATTTTCAATCATCTTTAATCAACTAGTTTATATTGTACATAGCCCATTAGTCTTCGTTATTCTTTAATTCTGCTTGGTACTTTAGTTGTATTGTTTTAGCATAGTGAAGAGTTTGTTGATTGAAATATGTTTGACTTTGAGTTGACTTATTTTTGTTAATAAATTCTTGTATTTTAAAAAATTGTGTGAATTCATTCCATGTGTGTGCAGAGTTTTGCTGTTCAATAATGTCAGAGCTCGGCTCACCCTTTTGATTTTGTCCTGATACCATTGCCTTACTGAGCTGGTATTCACAGGACAACCCTTAACAGACAGAAATATTATTTGATAAAATATTAATATTAAATATTAAGTAATATATTCATAATCATAATCACAAGTGTCTAATGTCATAGCAACGTAAGTGTCATTTACCTTTAAAGTCATTATCCTGTCTTCTTCTGTGTTGTTGTTGTTTGTCACTATATCAACATAGAATTCTTCATAATCAATCTCATTCACCGCATGCACCTTGCTTTGCTGAGCTTGGATTTTGCAGCATCGAGCATAGTGATTCTTTTTGTTGCAAACAATACATATGCGGGGCATCTCTTGAGAGGATGTTGTGTGTCACATCGACCACATGTCTTTCCTTTGTCATTTCTGTTAATTTGTTTAGATCCTCTTTTGTCTTCAGTGATGTTCTTTTCTTCATCACTTTCTTCACTACTCTGTCTCCTGTTTTACAGCATTCACACAACTGCTTTCACTAAACAGTGCCTTTGCTTGTGCTTTCACTGTCTCTGCTGCCCTACAAAGAGCTATCGCCTTTTCTAGATTGAGATCCTGCTCTCTTAAAAGTCTCTCTCTCATTCCATTATCATGAATACCACACACAAGTCTATCTTTTATTGAAGATTCTGTTAATCCTCCAAACTCACAGGTTTTGCCTCTGTTCCTTAACTAAGTCACCTGGTTTCTGCACACATGTGACGAATCTGTGCCTCTCGTAGGTCACATTCCTTTTGGGAATACAGTAGTCTTTAAATGTGTCCATTATTTTATTCAGCTTCAGCTTGACTGTTTCATCAACAAACGTGAAGTTGTTTTAAACCTCCAACGCATCTTCACCAACACCATGCAGAAATACAAACGCCTGTGTTTTTTCACTTTTCTCATCGGCACCGATAGCAGTTAAATAAAGTTCAAAACGTCTGAATCTTCTCCAGTTCTCTGTCATGTTACCTGTGAACTGCAGATTTGGTGGTGGATGTAGTCCTTCCAGTTTTGGCTTGTTTCTTCCTCTATTTCTCTCAGGTGTGGACGACAGGAGCGGACGACCTCAGGAGTGGAGGACCTCTCAAAATCCGTGATGAGAGAGGAGTCCAAGATGAAACTGCGAGGAACCCAAAGACGAGCTTCAGGGCCGTACCCCTCTCATGCCACCAAATACTGGACGCCACGACCCCTGCGCCGGGAGTCGACAATGCGGCGGACAGTAAAGGCAGGGTGGCCATCAACGTCCCGGGCGGGTGGAGGGGGCCTGGAAGGAGGGCACAAAGGACTAGACAAGACTGGTTTTATCTGGGACACATGGATGGTGGGTGGACACGATAATGGGATGGCAACTGTAAACGGATGGTGGTGGGACTGATGATGGAGTCTATCTTGAAGGGCGCCAAGAATCTAGGAGCCAACTTCTTAGAATAAGCCTTTAAGGGAAAATTCTGAGAGGACAGCCAAACCTCCTGTCCCGGGAATAAGTGGGGGCGAGTCTTCTCTTCTTATTGGCGTACTTCTCCGATTATCAATTCAAATGGATAGTTCAATAAGCTCTTCTAGAGAGCTTGTTTCATCTCGACATGCTAATTCATCTTTAAGGCTTTCATTTAGAGAATTTAAGAAAGCAATTATCAGGGCCCGAGGATTCCATTCAGATTCTGCAGCAAGCATACGAAATTCAATGGCCATGTCTGCTACTGACCTGGCGCTCTGTCTAAGAGCTAAAAGCTTCTTAGCTGCCTCTTTATTACTTGTTTTGGGGGAGAAAGTTAATTTGAATAAATCCGTAAACTCCTGAAACGAATAGCACTGTATGGTGTTTTCATCAATAAAAGCCTCAGCCCATTGTAACGTCCTGTCCCTGAGTAGCCCAACTACATATGATATTTTACTGGCGTCGTCAGAAAAGGAGCGTGGGGATCGGTGGAAAACAAGCGTACATTGAAGAAGAAACCCTCTACTCTTATTTAAATCTCCAGTAAAAGGCTGGTTCTTCTCTGGAAAGGAAGGCGACAGGGTTATATCCAAGGAGTATGGTTAGGTGTTTCTTTCTGGAGGATTTATATAGGAACTTACAGCTAGAATGATTGTAGTTTCGCTGGGGAGGTAAGTCCTTCCTCTGTGAAGGAGGTTGGCAGGATGTGAGCGGTCAGCAGCAGTTTTTTTCTTTCCTTTAGTTCTCTAGTATAGCTCGACGTCTCAGCTTGAGCATTCCCACGTAGGAGGGTGGACAGGCAGGTGACAACAGGACGTTCTACGTAAGAAACTTTCTTGAAGCTCACTCGGAAACAGGTCACAGAACTAGGAGCCTTAAAAAACCCAACAGGCAATTGTCTAGAGAGAAAAAGACAAAAAATCCTGACTAGAATCAAGTAAATGTTTGCGAAAGCACTGCACACCACGGTCAGTTACTACTCAAAAATGAAGCGACAGGGCTGACGTCTCCCTCCTGGTCTCAGCTCCTTAAGAAGCCCAGTAATAAGACTCGGATCAGCAGCACCTGCCAGGGGAACGCTCTAGAGCAGAGTGTGGAAAGAAACACACGCACATACAAACTGCGCACCAAAACAGAGACCTGACATCCGGGAGCTCTTCTGTTTGTCTCGTCTGCTAGCTTGTTGCTGCATTAGCCTGCTAGGTGGCTAGTTCAGTGAGCTCTCTTCAAAATGTGGCTCACCTTTCAGTGATCCGTCCTAAAGTCCATCTTCTGACACCATGTTGTGTTCAAATGTATTGTGGGTTCATTAATAACCAATTGTATTGCTTATGCTCCAGGATGGTGTTTTATAAACAGCACGTAGCTGATTTCTTCAGCACTTCTAAAACAATACAGCGTCTTAAGTATCGCAGTGCCCCCTGGTGCCTGCTCCCACTCCTACAACTGAACATAGCCAAATGTTATTGGCTCCAATCATTACACAGTCCTGTTAATAACTTTCATGGACAGGATTTCTAGGCACGGCCAAGGGTCAGGGGGTATCTGGTATGACAGAAAGAAACAGATGAGAGCAATATCTTCTCTGTACACTGGGAAAATACAATCTTTCTGCAGACTCCAATTGTACTGAGGCATTAGTAATGCAATGCAGATCCTTATCACTGCAGATATTATGGCTCCTGTTTGTTGAAAGTGATAAGGCACCTGAACTCCCCTGCAGTGTTCTCTTATGCATACATTTTAGTTGAGCTTTGACCTTTGGAAACAATTAAAAGTAACAGCTTTTCTAAAAATATGATGATCCAGGGTTTGTTTCTGAATTAAATGCATTAGGAAAATCCTCAGACTCTGAGAAACACGATAGTTGGTTAAAAGATCAAGTCTGTGCCAAAGAACTGATAACTGCAGCAGACCTACCATCAAACCAGGTAAAGAGTTACTCTTAAAGGGAGAACTTAGCACAGCAGAGCAGCAGGGGAAATGCCCTGGCCTTGGCAGTGAAAGGTGTGGATGCAGATCTAACGAAGGATATCCCAGGTTAAAGGTCACCCAGCATGGACAGGATATCCTTCCCTCCTCTCCTCTCTGACTTCTTCCCTGTACACAAAGAAAAAACCTTGTGGGTTACTCCTTTAACCTATATTATGGATGCATGCCGTGGGACAGATAGTAAGTAGTTATAACCAGAAATTAGAATTATAACTCAGTATGTTATAAGTTCCCCTTCTCCTTCCACAGAACGAAAAAAGGATGGTAGATGATAAAATGATCCTATATAATAAAGTTAATGTTAATGTGTGTAAATAACTTCAGTTCATACTGAAGAACATTTTTTTCTCTTAAGATAGCATTGACCCTTTACCATTTTTAACGTTCATTTTGTCCATTGAATCGGTCATAGAGACGGACAGTATTTTACACATTACGACTTTTGCTTTTTTTAAAAGAAGAGACTCATTAGAAATTCTGATGTTTTAGTCTTTTTTTCTTTTAATCTGATCTTTTTCTGTTGCATAATTAACCAAATACCATTCACGGCTGCATTGTGTTGCAGTTTGTAAGACTGCTGAATTGCAGCAAGAAAGTCTAGGTCAGCATCCTAACCAGGCCTTCCTGTATAGAGTTGGCATGATCTACCAATGCATGTGGTTTAGGGGTAAGTGTCTGTGTGCATGGTTGTTTACTTTGTTTGCTTTGGATGTGCCCTGTGATGGAGTGGCAACATGTTCAGGGTGTACCCCGCTTTTCCTTTATTGACTGTTGGAGACGTTTTAATCAAAAATGCACCAGAAACCGAAATCCGAGTCCAGTCCATGTGAAAACAAGTCTAGGCTTAATTATGCAAGGATATTCGGAAAATACCGGCTCGTTTTGCATCTGGTTTCATTCCCGCAACTAAGTCTGGCGGTTCTTTTGCTTTATGTTGAGAGCATGGGAAATCTCCAACACGGACTTAAAATGCTGTGCAAATCTGTCAAGATCATATTTTCTCCTCTGAGATGTGCATCATGTATTCACGTAAGCTGCTCCTATCGGTGAAGCATGTTATCTTTCGAAACCAGAAGTTTGAAGCTGAACAAAAAATCTGCAAGTCGAAATAAAAACTTGAATCTGAAAAGTAGTTTTGAACTTTTCTTTTCCAGTTTCACATCTGTTTTTTTCAGTTGCAAAACTTTTTTTCCAGTTTTCACATTTTTTGGGGGCAGGTTCAAAATAATTTTTCAGGTTCAAATGTTTTTCTTTTCAACAAACTTTTTTTTTTCAGGTTCAAATTTTTTTCTTTGAACAAAATTTTATTTTTCAGGTTCAAATTTTTTTCGTTTCAACAAACTTTATGGCCCCAATTTAATTCCATACTTAAAGGCCTTAACAAGTGTGAAATAAGCCCAGGTTTCCTATTGAAAGACCCAAATTACCTTAAATGAGATCTTTAATTTGCTTTGTTCATTCACTTTTTCTTTTGTTGCTTTTTTTTTTTAGAAAAACACTTTTTACTTTTCATTTGTTCCATGTGCTTCTTGTTGAGAAATTAAGACAACATTATGGTCTGACAAAACTACAAAGCCCTTGATTTTTTGAAACAAACAACCCTGCCAGACAGATTTAAAGCCATACATTTAGCCTTCTAATGAGCCACAGAAAAAATTGCCCTTGCAAAACTGCCGCATTTTGGTTTTTTCAGGGAAATAAAATCAAAACCTTGTTAATGTTTTATTACCTGTTCCTGTCATCTAAAACCATGTATTCAGCAAGGTTTGGCTTAAAATTATTGATATCAGCAGTTTATTAAACCCTTGACGATAGCCGATATCATGTTTACTGCATTCAGTGTTTGAAGATGCTAAAAACTCAATGTCATAAAAAGTGGTTTTAGGTGTAGAATCCAAATGTAGATAGGAACATGGAATGAGCAGAGTGATGGTTTACTAAAAATGTAAAGAGAACTGTAACTTATTAGTAGGAGGTTAAGCAATCACTTCAGGGTGTCGGGTCAGGACAGCAATTTATATGTTCAGGCGAGTTGAGATGAGACAACACAATATTCGAGTTGTCTTTAATAAGGCATCAACATTGTTCCATACAAGGATCAGCAGTTTGTGAGTGTGTGTGTGTGGTTTCTACAAGGAGAAATAAACCAATAAGCAATTCTTAGTACTAGTCTGTAAGTACTCCTTTAACAAAGATAATAAAAAAAATTGGGCCCAAGGGGGAAAAAAAACATGTGTAAAATTTGACCATAAGATTAAGAATTAACCAAGAAAATTAGCTATGAAAATGTACAACATTAATGCACATGAATAATAACAGCTGCCCAATAATAGTCTAATGATAGATAAAGACTTACAGCACAAATAAGTAATTTTAAAATGATAAAATGATAGCAACAACATTAACAAAATTAAAAAAGAGTTAAACAACCCCATTAATTACCAAAGCTAAGGGTAGCAGTTAGTCCCCAAAAAACAAAAAAACTATCTCGAACTATCTCAAATACAACCCTTTTAAGGCTTTTTAAGTGACAAGGGGGAAAACAAAATAGTATTACTCACTTTTAAGGAAACACACAGGTTAGAGGTGGATTAAAAAATATCCATTTCATGCTGATCCCTCCCAGAACAACATAATGCTCAGAACTACAGTGCAGGCATTAATGTGGTCTGATAGCCATCTAGTGGCAGAAATAAGAACTACATGAAAAGAAACCTTAATAGAAAACAATGAAAATAGGGGCGAAAAAAAGTAAAATTACAGTCTTTTGGTACCGGGCCCCCCCAAATGTGGTATTCAAAAATTTTCCCCCCTTTGTGTCTTCCATTGTCCTGTGGTAGGGCTGGCAGCTTAATTAGGCGAACAACGAGTGTAAGTCCTGCCTTTAAACTTGAACGACGGCAGTCCCCACGCGTCTATCGGCACCAGATATGACACTCTTAACTGTCCCTTTTGCCAGAGGGTCTTGGCGTTTGCTGATCAACGATGAGTACTGTAGTGCCCACTGTGATGTCATCCTTCTCTTTTTTTCCATTTTGCCGGCTTTTAAAGTGGGGAAGAAAGTGTCGAATGTAAAAAGTTCCCGGGAAGTGATCCACTAAAATCTGGGGAATGTCGGCACCTTTTCCGGGCTTAACATTTCAGACTCGGGATAGACCACCTGTGGAAGGGAGGAATCTGGCCGCCCCATTAACAAGCAGTTGAGCATGACTGGGTCTGGGTCGGCGAGGTCAGAGGAAATGTAGCCCAGAGGCCTAGAGTTGAGAATGCCCTCAATTTCAACAAGGACTGTCCTTAACACCTCCTCTGGCACTGTCTGAACTCCTAGACTGATCCGTAGGGCGTTCTTTACAGATCTTACCTCACGCTCCCAAGATCCACCGAAATGAGGAGCATTCGGGGGATTAAAGCGGAAGAGAATCTGTTGAGCAGCGAGCTGATCCTTAACTGCTGGTTCCGAGGCACTGAAAGCTTCATGAAGCTCCTTACTTCCTCCTTTGAAATTAGTGCCCTGGTCTGAAAAGGATCTCATAAGGCTTTCCTCTTTGAGCTATGAACCGTCTGAGTGACATTAAGAATGAATCAGTGTCCATGTTCAGGAGGAGGTCAAGATGGACAGCTCGAGTTGTAAGGCATTTGTACAGGATGCCCCACCTCTTTTCAATACGTCTTCCCACCTTTACTATCATAGGGCCAAAACAGTCCACGCCTGTTGAATAGAAAGCAGGTCAGAAAAGCCTTAAACTGGAGGGTAGTAAATCTGCCATCTTTGGGACTTGAGGACTTCCTCTCCATTTCCTGCAATCCACACAGTTATGCTGGTGCATCTTGATACCTTCTCTTCCACTTAGCAACCAGTATTTCCTACGCATTTCAGCAAAAACACGCTCTGGAGACTGGGTGAGAGGATGCGAGTAGAATGGGATGCAGCACATCTGAGCTTAAGCTTTCACACGAAAACCTGCCTCCAACACGGATTAGGCCTGCAGTATGGTCATATTCAGGGGCGAGTGTGAGCACCCTGCGAGTAGATGGAAGAGCTTTTGTCAGATTTGAGTAAAGCCGTTTCCTCAGGGAAGTTCTCTTTCTGTGCATGTCTAAGGAGAGCAAGCTCAGCCTTATGGTAGTTTAAAGCAGTGGGAGGCGTGCCACTAGCCGCCCCCGTTAAAATGGGGTTGTAAAAGGCTTCTAGTAGCTCTTGAAAGGGGTGTTAAAAACTGCTGAACGAAGGGTATAAGCTGAAAATCTGTTAAATCGGATGTCAAACCACAAAACACTGTACTCCCCAACTCCTCTGGTTACTTTTGTAACTTGGCCTAGAGGTACTTCAGGCCACTGGGCATTTGGGAAAAACGACTGCAGAAAGAAATGAGGTCCCCCTGTTCCAAGGGGGTTAACTCCAGTGAGCTGAGACAGCGTTTTCCTTGGTGATATCGTCTGCTGGGTTAGAGGCTGAGTCAAAGGGACGCCAGGATCTGATGTCTGATAAAACCTGTATCTCTGCAACTCTCGTGCCTTCAAAAACACAGCCAGTTTAAACATGTGGGGGAATCCCCAGGATGCCACCTCTTTGGATTTTGATAGTGAATTCCTTTTTGCAGCCCCCGCAGCTAAAGGGGCCCCGGTTAAAGGCGCCAAAAAAAGTCGAGTCGGGGTATTGATAGTTATTCTTTGGGGGGAAACTTGGGATCTGGGAGCCACAAATGCCCCCCTTGTACTTATCCATCACCATCGTCACCTTTGGGGCGATAAGCCACAGATCCGTTCTAATGAAAACACAAAAAAAAAATGAATGGGGTCTGACTGGTACAGCCTGCGCTGCAGACGGAGTAGCATCTGGGCAAGGTGGTCTGGGAAACTGAGGAAGTTCTTCTTCCCATAATTTCCAGGCTCGGAAACAGATCCCCTGGGGGGTGCGATCGTCCCCAAATTTTTCTCATAAACCCAGAGACGCTGCACAATGATCTTAACCTCTGGTTGTGTATGGAAAAAATTAACCCAGAGGATCATATTGTTCCCCTGCAAGAAGAAAACGGTAGATGGTGCGCATTTGCGCTTTGGCGCAATCACTATGGTGTTGCTTATAGGGGAAGTGGGCCCACTTACAATTTCCCAAAAACAGTCCAAATGTGCACTCTTGAGGTTCAGCTGACTGTTGTGCAAACCAAAGGGTACTGCTCTGTGACTTGGGGCTTTGAGTAAATTTCAATGACAGAAGGAACATTGCTGACCCATTCTCTGAGCTCAAATCCACAATTTCCCGGGGTAATTTGTGGCAGTCGACTCACCAGCTGCTTGGCCGCTCTTCAGACTGGAGGCTCTGCAAACAGTTATCGACATAGAAAAACGCAGCGCTCTACTGATAGGCGAACATCCTCTACCCGGGGCAGGGTTTCCCGGACGTGGGGGGAAAGACTGAAGGGCAAAAATGTGGGACAAAAACATGGACAAATGTTGTGCCGAATAGGTGCACTTGCCATTCATAGATACTAGGGTCCTGGTCAACAAAAATAATTTTTTGCCAAAAGGAAACGTAAGAAGGGTTTTTCCTCATCCAGCAAAAGCCGGAACTGATGAAAACATTCCCTTTTCACGTCCCCTTCTGAAAAGTACGGGTGTTCTCGAAACCTTTGAGGAGGACTCCCAGAAGATTAGCTCCAAGCGTGGGGTCCAGGAAGAAGGTGGTCATTGAGGCTCTCCCAATTGAAAAGTAAAAAAAACAGTTTAAAAGATACGAAAAAACCCCCCTTTTTACTCGACAATGTGATGCGGATTAAAAATAAAAAGGAAAAGTTACTCTTCTTAGCTTTCGGCTGGGGATTTTTTTCAAATTTTCATAACCCCGAAATCACAAACACCGGGAGAAACGCAGGAACTTTCTTTTGGAAACCCCTTTTTTGGGACCCGTCTTTCTGTACCCCATAGTTGTGGCAAAGGACTGCTTCTTCACGGGAGGGAGAGAGGGGAAGATTCTGTTTCCATAGTTATTGGAGTTGCATTAACCCCATTTTTCAATTATCGATCATTACTCTGGTGGTCTTCTCTTCTAGTATGCGGACTGCCTCTGTATCTTGTCTTGACCTGGTGATCAACCGCTCACTCCTATATGGCAGCGCCATGGATGGTGCAAACATATTGTCGGACTGTGCGAAGTGTGAGATCTTCAGGCTTCCCTTGAAGGCCCAGGCTAACAGCAGCATCCTGTAGGAGTATTGTGTGCTCTGACCCATCGTCCAGTATTGCATAAGTCTCCAGTACCTTTGTACCACTTTGGAGGAGGACACGACATAACTTGAGTAGCACTTGATTGCTTTGAGCTGGCCCGGGTCAATATAAATAGTTTCTGAAACAAAACTCACTAGGCATGTGTCTTGGCTCAGGTGCTTGGGGATCACCAGTTGCTGTAGACATTTGGCTGGTGTTAAAACCACGTGCAGAATATCCAGATGCTTCCCTCACACTTTTTGCACTTAGCTTTGAGGTTGCACCTAGGCGGCCTGATGTTCAAAAACCGCAGCGCCAGAAATTGATTGTTTGCTTTAATCCACTCTGTCTTCTGCTCTCCAGACAGGAAAATTGAAGTTGTTGCACTGGTTTAAAAAATGCTGCTCAGTATTGCAGAAGGGACAGTATTTCTTTGGCTTGTCTTGTGTGATCTCTTTCACAGCTGGAGCCTTATCTGATTTCACTTTTGATTGAGTGGACTGACTACCGAGCAGAATAGCCATAGATTTTTGTGACTTGTAGTCTGGACGTCGGCCTTTGGGTGTAGCTTGTCTCTCTCTGGTAGAGGTACCGCTCTGCTGATCATTACTAAGTTGAACGCGTACCTCGTACTCAAGCCAATCAGACAGATCAAGCAGGGTTGGAACTGGAGTGTAAATGGGATTCACGAATCTATGAAAATGTGCTCTCAGGTCGTGTGGCAACTTAACTAAAAGGCAAGAGACGTGTGATGCACATCTCAGTTCTGTCCAACCTTGGCTCCCAAGTTGCTGCAACATTCCCACTAAGGCACGCACTTGAAGGGCGAATGACTTAAATGCTTTAATGCCCCCATTTCGGATATTAGGTCCGTCCATCAGATCAGAAATCCTCTTCAGCGCTAACTGCTTTGGTTGACCATACATCTCAGTGAGTGCTCTTATAGTGTCCGTAAATGGGAGCGGACTATTGCTGTAGGAGTCGGCTATAAGTAGCGCCTCTTCGAACTTGAGATGATCTGTGAGTATCTGAAACTTAAAGTGCTCTGGAGCATTATATGGAAGTAAGTTGTCCAGGGCTAGTTTCAGTCTAGCGAACTCACGTGGGTCCTCGGGCTTAAAGTAAGGGATAGTAGGTTTGGGACCACAGTAAGAATCTAGAACTAGGGATTTGCTATTAGAAATATCACGACGTGGGGGATATTGGCGGTCAGGTGGGTATCTGCCTCTTCTATATCTCTCTCTATCACATCCATAGTCCCGTGCATAAATAGTCATCATGGTGACCTCTGTAATCAGGAGATTGGCTCCCTATTATGTCCATAGCAGTGACTGTCATGGCGAGATCTTGGACTACTTGGTTGGTTGGGCTTCATCGAACCATACCCATCACGATGGTATGAGTGTCTCAACTTAGATGAAGAGACGCTATTTCCAGGATATCTACTATCACGGTGATAGGGCTCATCATAGCCATCGTAGTCATCCTCATATTTGGGATTTAAACAGAGCTTAATTACCAATGCTAAGCGGCTAGCAGTTAGCTCCCCAAACTACACAGAAAACTATCTCAAACTATCTCAAACACAGCTTTAAGGCTTTTAAGAGACAAGGGTAGAACACAAATAGTATTACTCACTTTTAATGGACGCACACAGTTAAGAGGCTGGATTAAACAATATCCGTTTCATGCTGATCCCTCTCAGAACAACGTAATGCTCAGAACTACAGTGCACGCATTAATGTGGTCTGATAGCCATGTAGTGGCAGAAATAAGAACTACATGAAAAGAAACCTTAAAAGAAAACACTGAACTAGAGGGCTGAAAACAAGTAAATTACAGTCTTTTGTACAAAAAATTATTAAAAAGCAAACTTTAACATGGCGTGAAGGACGGGAGGAAAAAACCGTAGGACATGAGAGCACAATACAAACAGTCAGGCACATCAAAAGTAACGATGCACATGGAAGGGAAACGGAAGAATCCAGCAGAGAACAAACTTACATGCTGAGGCAGGTGTGGAGAATGACATGGCAGTGTGATGATCAGTAGATATTGCGGAGCAGCTGAGGCAGACGGTAAGCAGGGAGCATGAGGAAGGGAGACTTATCTAAACTGACAAGCTGAACTAAGACACATGGAAACACTTAATCTGGAAAAGGGACCAGAATTAACCTAAAAGGAATAAATTACAATGCACAGGGAACTGAATATATTAATAAAACATCAAACTAAATACAAAGCGATTTACTAATAAGACAAGGCAATGAACACAGATAATTCATTTGAATGCAGCAAAATCTTAAAATTATAATAAAGAACTTATCAAAACGCAAATTTCTCTTGACAGAAATTGGTGTAACTGAGTCAGGTCTACGGGCCTGCTTGTTTCCACACAACTTTTCAACTCTGCTATAAAATTTTTCAATGACACTAAGATCAGGTCCACAATGCAACCTCAAAGGTAGGACAGTGCCCTGTGTTCGATTTGTTCTATTTTTGTCCCAAGCCTGGATAATTGGAGAGTGTTGCTTCAGGAAAGGCATCCGGCATAAAACTTTTGCAAGTTTTACCACAAGAGTCAAGAGCAAGATCTCCACACTATATCAGTTGAGGCCTGGGTTAACAACGACCGCCATTGGTGCTAGTGACCAACAGGATACCCGTGGAAATTGAGTTATTGTTGGTCCGCAAAGAAGAAGATGAGGAAGACATGTTCATAGGCAGTGAGAAAAGAGGAAAGGCAAGAGTCCAAAAGTGAGATTAGGGACTTTGAACGTCGGGATGACACAAAAAGCTAAAGAGTTAGCTGACTTGATGCAGAGGAGGAAGATGGACATGCTGTAAGTTCAGGAGACCAGGTGAAAAGGTACCAAGTTTAAAAGCTTGGGAGCAAGGTTTAAGTGTAGGAGTGTAGGAGTTTCAAATAGGGTGATGACTCTGAAGCTAGAAATTGTCCATAATAAAACATAGAATCAAGAATAGACATGAACTAAAGGAAACTGAGAAACTGGAGGTAACACAACAACCTAAGATATAAGGACTTAGCAAAATAGAAACCATAAGGAAACCCTGACTAGAAAAGTAAACAAACCTAAACAAACACTGACTGAACCAAAGAGGGAAATGAAGCAGAGGATGTGAGGACTTAAATACAAACCAAGATGTAAACAATAACTAAAGCTGACCTAACAGGAGGGAGACCTAGAACTATAGAAACTAAACTAGAGAATACAAGGAAGACAAGGGAACTAGAATAACAACAAATAAAATAATCATAATCATAAGAAACCCATAACAAGTAATAGGAAAGCAACCACTGAAGAAACTAGACAAAACCCAAACTAAATGAGAAGTCGAAAACACAAGACCACAACAAAGTCCAAAAATGTCCAAACCCTGACAGAGACAGATGACTCACCGTCGCGACCCCTGAAAGGGAAAAGCCAAAGGAAAAAGAAGAAACCGAGATCAGGTCAAAAATTCTCCTTTTTAATATCATGGCTGATTACTTTCGATTTTTTTAAAATGTCCCAGAAGGAATCAGTGCATTTGCGGCATGGCCTTAACAAAATATATCCACAGGTGTGATTGCATTTAACTCAAATGTGGTGAATCAACCCTTCAGAATGTTCTTGGATTTCCCAAGTGATTTAAAGGCGTATTAATCTTAGTGTATAAGCTTTAAGAAAGAAATAACAAATAATAGTCATTATTCTGATATATAAGAAATAATAACAAAAAATAATTTTGGAAATCCGAAATGTCCTAAAAAACTAAAGTCTTTAATGTCAGACAGTGGCAAAGAAAGGTTTATGTGCCTTTTTATATTTGTATTTTAATTTCTAGTGTCAACTATAGGTCTAAAATTTTATTTATAATGGCCTTAAAAAGCCTTAAAATTAACTTACTGAAACTTGAAGAAACCCTGTTTCCCACTACACTAAATCTACTGCAGTTGTTTGTACTATGATGGCAAGTATTAAAACATAATTGTCTTCTATCTTTTCTTATACAAATCCACCCAGTTTCCAGGCTAAGTGCTTCCTATTGCTGCCTATCAGATATAACCTTTTCCTCTTAAGTCCTCACAATACTGGACTGTAAGACCACTAATTATGAATACTGATGGTTGGCTGTAATTACAGCATGTCTAATAACAGCTTTGGAAAACAGACATATTTGCTAGTGTAAAACAAGAGTGAGCAGCCATACATCACTGTAACTGTAACCTGAAACAGCTCCTATTCAGTTAGTGTTGACTTCACTATTCGAATAAATCTTGGTGCCATGAAATATTGGGACTTGCATCATACCAGCTCACAGCACAAAACAAAAAGAGCCACACATACGGCATTAAATATTGAAGTGTCGACCATTACAAGTTTCCTCTCAGCAATCCAACAAGCCATTACTCTCTTTGCCAGACTGTACGCAAATCCCTTTCCCTTTGCCCGGCACTTTTCCTGAAACTCAGTCTGAGACAACATCATTTTTCTTAATGAGTCAAAGCCTTCAGGATCACAGCTTAGGCATTTCTGTCACTTTCAAAGCTGCTGCGTCAATGTACAGTTTTAAATATCTATATTTTCCCAACAAGAATGGAGGGACTGAGAAATAGTAGGGTATTGCAGTTCAAGCCTGAACAGTTTCCTTTGGAAAATCTGCCATGGGCCAATAAGTCATGAATACGCCTTTTGATAAAAGTAATAGCATTTTTATGGAGCCAACAAAGGGCACTGTCATCCACGTACAATCTAAGTCTTTATTAGTCTCCCACTGTGAGTGGAGGCTTTGTTTTCCTGACTTCCTCTGTGAGGTTTAGGGTGGTTGTCTCTAATTACCTAATTAAAAAGCAATGAATATGCTGCAAATTAAAGTTTAGCCAAATTAGAATTTCTCTAAACATCCTTTATTCGTGGATCTATTTAGATAAAGGGGAAATAATATCAGGGGGCATTTAAAATACACTAATAAACAGGTATTAATAAAAGGGTTTAATAGGCTTTAAAAAAAAAATGTTAGCTTTCATAGAACTTATAGTAGGTTATTCTACCCAAACAACCTTGATCACAACTACCGCCGACACATAGACTCACAAAATTTTTGCACATGCTATGTCAGACTTCTTGCAGTCTGAATCTCACCACTATGCACTTCTGAAAGTATGTAGGGTATTTTTGGTCATAGAATGTGATTTTGACACTTTTTGAACAGCTCACTGGTTTTTTAAAGATTTGAGATAGCCAAACACTAAGTGAAAGCTGCATACGGATGATGACATTGTGTCAGGGACTGAAGCCCAGAGGTAAACACAACTTCCAATTAGCTTCTAGCAAACAAAACAATGTAGAAGAGTCATATAGTAGCAGTCATTTAGAATCATCTTACATATACACCTGATGCAAATTTTCCATATAGTGATGAGAATATTCACAAAGTTGTTAAGACACTAGAGGGTGTGCAGCCATATGTGTATGAGGTACAATGGGCAACCAAGAATGTTGACCCCAAATGTTGTGCATTATTTGTTGTATTTTTTTTAATACTTAATTGAAAACATGTTGAGCAGCAAAAATGTTTTTGTTTATTTACTTTCACATTGAAGTCACAAATGAACATGTCAGAAATGAAAAATGTACAAAAAAAGGCTTGACCTTAATGAAGGAGCCTTGGAGGTGAATGCTGGAGAGGGAAACAATGCACATAATGGTCTGTGCTTGGTAACTCAGGCAGGGCATCAGGAAGTGCTTTTTTACGGCTCTGTGATGATGATGATACAGTATTTTGTGTTTTTTTTTTATTGATAGTAGGATAAACATTTATTGGCGTATAAAATTGTATAAAACACCTTCTCTGCTGCTGTCTTTTTTCCTGCTTGTGTTCCCCTTTAAAACAAGATGGAATATTTGCAGCTGTAAGTACACACTCAGTGAGAACAGCTGCCAATGTGACAAGGCTCTGCTTTTGTTTCACACTGACTCCATGGAAGGGTTGTCAAAATTGCTGATGTTTTGATATATACAATAGTAAAACAAATTTGTTTTTAAGAAGCTCATTTACATCAAAATCAGTGCAAGCAGAGTCATTTTTATCTTTTCAAGATGTCGCAAGACTTTGATCAGCAGCGCTGTAGACACACAGAAACGTACCCCCTCCCACTCCTGCAGTGGCACATTTGAACAATGATGGCTCAGTCTTACAGAGATCTGGTGCCCTCTTTAGCTAGGAAGGCTAAAATAAAAGCATTGTTTGACGGTGTTGTCTTTGTGAGGCAGATGAAGGCGAAAAGACAAAGGATGTCAATAAACACCACTACAGAATGGTGATAATGAAGCGAAGCAAAACATTAAACTTGGTAAAACATCTTAAAGACCAACACTGAAATTTATGAGGAATCTGAAAAAAATTCAAAAGGTCAGAAAAGCCATATAGCATAAGATGCTGTTATTAATTAAATTTTTAGCAACTTACCCCACCCCTTCACTATTATGGAAAGTATTTTCTTTATCATGTAAAGCACTTTCAATTATATGCTGAAATGTGCTATATAAATAAACTTGTCTTCCCTTACGTAGGAAAATATTTAGCAGGTAGGGTTAATAACACTGAAGTCTTTGGAAGAGAACATTGTACGTGCTTCACAGTTCAATATTATCTTAAAACACTTCTATGCTTTTTGAAAACCCAGGAAGAACCTGACAAAAGTCCGTTAAAACTTTTCAGTAACCATTGTAACCTTCCAAGTGGCTCTGGTTGTCCATCAAAGAAAATATGATGCCAAAATCACCAGAAGTACAAAAGTTGTACAAGACTGTTTATGAATACAATAGTATGGACCTGGTCTCTGTTTATAATGTTGATTCAACAACGGAATTCAAGGAGATACTTTATTATGAATATTACTATATTTGGTCATTTCAACTGTTTTCTACATAAGTTCATATCGCTTTTTATTCTAAATTGCTGCTGACTTGCCTACTGCATAATGATTTTGCACTTATTGGGACAGTATAAATGTTGTCATGTTATTATTGATTAAGTTGTTTTGTTCTTTATCTATGAGAACATTTATGCCTTTATTGTTTCAGCAGTAGTGAAAATGTATTTTTTTTTAGTAAGTGTTAAGCTTGACACCAATATTTTCCTCTTAAATCCTTGATGTATCCAATAACAAGCAGCTATGCAAACGTTGCTCAAAAAAGTTAATAAAGTCTTCTTTAAAACTTTTGATGATGCTGAAATCATGTAAAAATTATGAACATGTAAGCTTTTAATTTCATTTTGTTTCATTTTTCCACCTTTCACACCTCCACATGTGATCATTTGGTAAAACAGCTTAAGTTGAGTTGGACAGATCCCCTGTATTGTATTTATTCTAATTCTTGTACTGGCTCTCCAGGAGGAAACCGGTTCATTACTGGCCTTTCAGAGAGACCCTTCAGGCTGAAAAGCAGAGACAGAGTATAATAGCAGGGTAATCAGAGAGAAAGGGCGAACAGCGAAAGCGAAGCACAGAAGCACATGAGAGCTTAAGATGGAGAGAGATGAGTAGAATTAAATATGCAGGGGCAGAGAACACGAAAGGAGTAGCTAAAAGGGAAGATACCTAGAACAATCTCCATGTTACTACACAGCGTCGTATTCCTGCGCAGCAGACAGTTCTGCAGGCCAAACAGGGTTTTATTCATGCAAAAACTGTCACAAAAAAAGTGCAAAGCTTCAAGGCTGTTCAGGCTGTTGCTCAATTATTCATCTAGCAGAGAAATGTATCCTGATTGAAGTTGCTTTGAACTTGGGGCATCATATTTCACAGCTGTTTTTTTTTTTTTTTTTCTCAGCTGTGTCTAATGTACCGCCAAACAGAACTGCATCTCACGGCCCGTCTTCCCCACCGGGGCTATGACTGTTAATTTATACTAATTTCAATTTTTTATAATGCAAAAACCTATTCATGCTAAATTAAGTCTGCATAATGCCTTAATGGCACTAAGCTACACCCTGCTGCTTATGAATAATATCACTTTAGACATGCTGAGGCATTCACTTCTTCATATCTGACGTGTTTTGAATGCAAGATTATTTTTGCTGTCTTCTTTTTATTGCAGTTGTGTTTAATAGCTTATTTTAATCAATGATAAATCATTTGTCTTACCAGAAACCCAAATTTACAAGGATTTGTGCATAAAGAAGGTTAAATATCCTTATAATTGTACTTTTGATGTGTAATGATTCTAAAAACTCCTTCAGCTTTATGCTAGGAGCCAGATATCTCTTCCATGTTAATTTGGTGCTTTTATTAAGACCAAAATAAAAAGTTTTAAAAGAATTTTGGATAAAACTTTGCTTCTGATTTTTTGATCCATACACATGTTCCTGTACACCCGCTTTTCATCAGGCACCAATGTTTTATACACAGGGGTTGGACAATTAAACTGAAACACCTGGTTTTAAACCACAATAATTTATTAGTATGATGTAGGGCCTCCTTTTGTGGCCAATACAGCATCAATTCGTCTTGGGAATGACATATACAAGTCCTGCACAGTGGTCAGAGGGATTTTAAGCCATTCTTCTTGCAGGATAGTGGCCAGGTCACTACGTGATACTGGTGGAGGAAAACGTTTCCTGACTCGCTCCTCCAAAACACCCCAAAGAGGCTCAATAATATTTAGATCTGGTGACTGTGCAGGCCATGGGAGATGTTCAACTTCACTTTTATGTTCATCAAACCAATCTTTCACCAGTCTT
>JAHHUM010003063.1:94642-113977 GCA_036173005.1 Crenichthys baileyi
TCGCTAGAGTCCCTTATCTAGTTTAACATGCCAAAATCCATGTTTCACGTCACACACAGTAAATACTTTAGCCTTTGAGAGCTCCGGTAAAATATCATCAATCGTGGGAAGAGGGAAATGACTCCTCTTCAGCGCCTTGTTCAGTGGTTTTGGGTTAATGCAGATCCTTGTTTTCCCATTTGGTTTAGTCACAGACACCATACTGCTTATCCAGTCTGTGCTGTGCTCCACTGGTGCAATGATGCCTTTCTTTTCTAGGTTCTTTAACTCTTCCTTAAGGGGTCCCATCATAGCAACAGGCACTCTGCGCTTTGGAAGTTTCACTGGCTGGACACTTTTGTCGATTTCTATCTTATATTCTCCTTCTAGACAGCCCACACCAGTAAAAACATCTCTGAATTCAGTCTTTATTCTGTCCAAGTTTGCTAGCTCTTCATTTCTTTCTTGTGTCTGCTCTGTAGGCTGCTTTGTCACAACGTTGTCTATGGCCAAGATTCTTTCATACTGAACTTTAATCAGCTTCATCGCCTCACTTGCTTTTCTCCCAAGTAAGGGGATCCTGTCTTCCTGGTCTACCACTTGAAACTCAAGTCTGTATAACTTGTCATTTCTCAGATTTCTGAGCTTGACTTTACACTTCCCCATTCCACATGATTTTACTCTTGTTGTACATCACTAGTACTTTCTCAGTCCTTTCTAGTTGTGTGTCTGGGTTTAGCAAGTGCACAGGTATCACGTTACAAGTAGCGCCACAGTCTATTTGAAAGTCAATCACTTTATGATTCAACATCATACCTGCTAAAAGTTGTTGGCTTTTACTGTGCATCTCTTTCACTTGGTTTATGGTCTCTTGGCTCACACACACATCTGTAACTATCATGATGTCCTCACACGATTCACTTGACTCTGAGACGGTGTTTACTGGTCTGCCTTTCTTAAATTTCTCCCATTTGGATTTGCACTTTGAGGCGAAGTGGTTCTCTTTTCCGCACTTCTTACACTTCTTACCGAAAGCTGGACACTTGTGCTTAATTTTCTCATCTATATTGCCACAAAAGTTACAGTTCATCTCATCTTTCTTGTCTCTCTTTGGACTCTTTTTAATGGCATGTATTTCTTCCACTGTTTTCCCTTGAATAGCTCCTCTTTTTTGTCTTCATAGTTCCGCTGCTCGGCAAATTTGCATGCACTTATCCAGTGTTATATTGTCCTCTCTTAACAGTCTTTCTCTCATTGCAGAGCTGTTTGTACCACACACAATGCGATCTCTAATTAAAGAGTCTTTCACGTCTTCAAAGTTGCATGTGCTGGACAAAACTCTCAAATCAGTGAGATTTTTTTTCTATGTTCTCGTCTTGTCCTTGATCTCTCGACAGTCTCATTCAATTTTGGATTACAATGCACATCAAACAGCACTATGATATTACTCACTGTCCTCCTGTCTGATGTCCTGCCACTTTCCAACGTGGTCAAAAGCTCCCATCCTATCTCTGCGAGGAGGGAGATAAACAGCTTGACTTTCGTTGTTTCCTCCGCACCGGGCATCGTTAGGTCTCTATATAATGTGAACTCCTCTTTCCAGCTCTTCCACGTCTTTGCCAAGTTGTTTGAGTCCAGTATTAATGCGGGCGGTGGCTTCAGACCTTCCATTGCGAAGTCCGCCGATCTCCTTGCCTCACTGGTCGGCTCCGACATCAGTCAGTCACACGGTCGCACTCTTGGGCTCGGCTTACAGCCAACAAGCTAGCGGCAACTTTCTCACGCGGCAAAACGGGTACGTTCATGTCCGCTGCCACCATGTTTCATTCTGCTATGTTTACTCAGTCTCAAAAGATACAGAATGGAGTATAATGTTTCTCAGTGGCCTTTATTAACATAAAGCAGGGTCACAAAACAGGTTACAGCAGCCTAACCTGTTACCTCATGTTACTCGGGAGTGCACCGCTCTAAACGGTCCCCCTGGAACATAAAACATAAACATTCCTCTTGACACACCTTTAATATCAACATTATTCATTAAGTCACAGAAATCACTGTAAAGGCTCAGACGGCGGCCCACCTTTTCACTTATGGGTTATCCTCTGTCAATCCAGTTAGCCTGATCACGGCCCCCTCTTTCTTACACTCTTGATTTGAGGGGCCCGACCCCTTAACCATCGGCATCTGACAAGCGGTTGGCACTCCCGGACCCCCTGAGTCCATGAAGCCTATGGTTGTAGTCATGCACCTAAGGATGCATGACTGCATGACTATAGCTAAGCTATAGCAGTGAGCGGTGCCCGTCAGTCAGTCAGTCAGTCATTTTCTACCGCTTATTCCATAATGGGTCGCAGGGGAGCTGGTGCCTATCTCCAGCAGTCTATGGGCGAGAGGCGGGGTACATCCTGGACAGGTCGCCAGTCCATCACAGGGCAACACACAAACAACCATGTACAAACTCATACACCTAAGGGCAATTTAGAGAGACCAATTAACCTAACAGTCATGTTTTTGGACTGTGGGAGGAAGCCGGAGTACCCGGTGAGAACCCACGCATGCGGGGAGAACATGCAAACTCCATGCAGAAAGACCCTCGGCCGGGAATCGAACCCAGGACCTTCTTGCTGCAAGGCAGCAAGTGCTACCAACTGCGCCACAGTGCAGCCCCAAGTGCTTAGCACTTGTTGGCCCTTTTGCCTTCACTCTGCAGTCCAGCTCACCTCAAACCATCTCGATTGGGTTCAGGTCCAGTGACTGTGGAGGCCAGGTCATCTGGCGCAGCACCCCATCACTCTCCTTCTTGGTCAAATAGCCCTTACACAGCCTGGAGGTGTGTTTGGGGTCATTGTCCTGTTGAAAAATAAATGATGGTCCAACTGAACGCAAACCGGATGGAATAGCATGCCGCTGCAAGATGCTGTGGTAGCCATGCTGGTTCAGTATGCCTTTAATTTTGAATAAATCCCCAACAGTGTCACCAGCAAAGCACCCCCACACCATCACACCTCCTCCTCCATGCTTCACGGTGGGAACCAGGCATGTAGAGTCCATCCGTTCACCTCTTTTGTGCCGCACAAAGACACGGTGGTTGGAACCAAAGATCTCAAGCTTGGACTCATCAGTCCAAAGCACAGATTTCCACTGGTCTAATGTCCATTCCTTGTGTTCTTTAGCCCAAACAAGTCTCTTCTGCTTGTTGCCTGTCCTCAGCAGTGGTTTCCTAGCAGCTATTTTACCATGAAGGCCTGATTCACACAGTCTCCTCTTAACAGTTGTTCTAGAGATGTGTCTGCTGCTAGAACTCTGTGTGGCATTTACCTGTTCTCTAATCTGAGCTACTGTTAACCTGCGATTTCTGAGGCTGGTGACTCGGATGAACTTATCGTCCACAGCAGAGGTGACTCTTGGTCTTCCTTTCCTGGGGCGGTCCTCATGTGAGCCAGTTTCTTTGTAGCGCTTGATGGTTTTTGCGACTGCACTTGGGGACACTTTCAAAGTTTTCCCAATTGTTCGGACTGACTGACCTTCATTTCTTAAAGTAATGATGACCACTCGTTTTTCTTACCTTAGCAGTCTATTCAGTAGGACTATCAGCTGTGTACTGTATCCACCTCCTGCACA
This sequence comes from Crenichthys baileyi, assembly GCA_036173005.1. Classification (NCBI taxonomy): domain Eukaryota; kingdom Metazoa; phylum Chordata; class Actinopteri; order Cyprinodontiformes; family Goodeidae; genus Crenichthys; species Crenichthys baileyi. The sequence continues at coordinate 98,243 of JAHHUM010003063.1, forward strand.
ACACAACTGATGGTCCCAACCCCATTTATAAGGCTTGAAATCCCACTTATTAAACCTGACAGGGCACACCTGTGAAGTGAAAACCATTTCAGGTGACTACCTCTTGAAGCTCATCAACAGAATGCCAAGAGTGTGCGTAGCAGTAATCAAAGCACAAGGTGGCTACTTTGAAGAACCTAGAATATAAGACATATTTTCAGTTGTTTCACACTCTTTTGTTCAGTATATAATTCCACATGTGTTAATTCATAGTTTTGATGCCTTTAGTGTGAAGCTACAATATTCATAGTCATGAAAATAAGGACAACTCTTTGAATGAGAAGGTGTCCAAACTTTTGGTCTGTACTGTATATCTTTCTATCTATCTATCTATACACACACACATATATATATCTATACACATATATATATATACATATATATATGTATATATATATGTATATAGAGATATATATATCTCTATATATATATATCTCTATATATATATATATCTCTATATATATATATCTCTCTATATATATATCTCTCTATATATATATATATACTATATCTATATATATATATATATATATATATATATATATATCTATACATATATATATATATCTATATATATATATCTATATATATATATCTATATATATATATATATATATATATCTCTCTCTATATATATATCTATATATATCTCTCTCTCTCTCTATATATATATATATATATATATATATATATATATATATATATATACACTGCTCAAAAAAATAAAGGGAACACTTAAACAACACAATATAACTCCAAGTATATATGTACTCCAAGTATATATATATATATACAATATATTGTAAGCACCATCTTCTAATTCTGCATATTTCTGTTTACATCTTAGTGATCTGGTCCAGCCAGCCCTTTAAACCCACTTAATAGATGATTATGTGGACAGCGGAGAGAGGCATCACAAACATCTGCAGACCACCTGTGTGATGCTTCGCTCACCATCCAGAAAGTCAAACCACAGGTCTCAATTGCAGCATCCCATCCAAGTCTCTGACCTTGCGAGAGATTTAGCCACACCGCCAGAGACTTTCTGTTCAGAAAGACATCTGCCTTTTTGTTCTGTTGAAGAGGTGTTCCAGGAACCAGCCACTCAGGTTGATCCTGTTGTCGCCATTGTAAATACTTGTACATAGTTTTATTTTATGCGTCTTGTAATCTTGATCTCTTTGAATGTTCTTTTTTTACACATTCTGTTTAAAATGCTATTTGTAATTTTCAAAATAAACTTTGTGTTTACAAATTTAAATGAAGTTGATGTATTGTTAGGTCAAATGGAAATAAAATACATTGGTGACAAAAACAATTTTGAAATTTATTAGAACAGCTTAAAACTTTAAGCAACTGTCTGAACAAAACGTATTTATTTATTTCTTATGTAGCACCTTATTTTGGTGCCATTCTTTGGAAAACCGTCTGTCTATTCTCTGTGCCCTCCTCTCTTCTGGTTCTCTCTGTAGCCTCATGTCCTCCCTGATCAACTCCATCATCTCCTCATATCTGTCCCTCTTTCTTTTCTGACCCCTTCCTGCTGGCTTACTGTCTTCCTTCTCCCTCTGGTTGCCCACCGCTCCGCTTGACCCTGGAGTGTCCTCGGGGAGGGAGGCAATTGGGACAGGAGGTGTTGTGGAAGGCCTCTGTCCCAACACCTCATCCATAGGGACAAACCAGGGCCAAGTAGCTGCAGTGGGCTTTTCACTGACTCCCTCTCCTGACCCTGGATACTTGCAATCCTAAAGTTAGAAGGAAGAAAAAAAGCGTTGACTAAACAGAGAAACCAATAAGACTTTTAGAAATGTTTTTTTATTTGTGTGTGACATGAGAAGTTCTGAACATACTTTATATTTCCTTTTCATACTGTCCCACTTTTGTTTTGGCCTGCAATGGGGTGACCTTCCCCTGTTGGCCCATCTTCTCCAGAATTGTCCTAAACAAGCAAAAGGAAAGAGGGAAAACCAAAAGAAGTATGTTAATCACTGGATGGATATTTATGAAAGTTAGAAAGACCAGAGTTATTGAAACTGGACAGAAACTGACTGCAAAGAATGTTGTTATTGTACCTCCAACCCACGGTGGCTGAGTTTTTAGCTCCAGTAAAAAGGTGGTCATTCTCACCCCTGAGCTTAATAAACTAGCCCGTCTGCTCCTTTGTCCCTAAACAACAAAAACAAAAAAAAAAAAACATCTTGCTTGATATCAGTGTAAAAAAAAGCCTTTTTTAATTTTACATTTGTCTTAATTTGCAGAACGTATTAAAATATTTCTATGTAAATCCCTAAAACAAGCTCTTTCAAACTTTAACTTCTTTACTGAGATTTGCTTGCATTTGAAAGTGTATTTCTCTTCAGCTGTACCTGGAATTATAATGCTAGCTGAATTATAAATACACTTTTAAAAACACATATAGCACTTTTCTTCATCAAAAATGAATATTTAAAAGCTAATTTATTCTCAATCACACTCTCCAGTGATACAGTAAGAGTGCATAAAATTGTCAATTTATTCAGGTTAACTTTAATATCACCTGTAATGTCAAATCGACTTACATGAACAAATGACAAAATAAATTAAAATAATACCAACACAAACTGTTAGTGTTTAAAGTTCAATGTGATGACTACCAGCGGGAGCTCAGTGCTGGGAGTCCGGTCAGATCTCCGGCAGTTACTACGGCGGGAGCGGAAAACTCCAAACACGTCGGAGCACATTTGAAACTAAGCGATGTCTTGATGAATCAAGCAGATTTTTCAGATCTACACAGTTATATTCCCGCACAAAAACATTGTAAAAGTTCATTTGTGTCACAGAAAGTGTAATTTTTCACAGTTTACTCACAGCTTTTGCCACTGTGGTCCGCCATGGCTGCCCCTGTTTGACCAATCCGCATTAGCCATCATAGAGCTAACAGCTGTAAAATGCTTTGGCTTTAAGCAGTACAAAGATTTGGTTTGAACCCTACGTTGTTTCAGAAACGGAAGCGTTCGGAATGAATGCCCCGAATAACAGAAGGCTAATGCTAGCGCTGCTTAACGTTGGTGCACTTGCATATGCGCCACACATAGACGGAAACAAACGCTAAAAATAAACTAGGTCATATTAAATATGATAAATATGATATTTGTTTAAACTCCAAAAGCAAATGGGTTTACTCTTTAATTTATGCATTTTGAAAATAATCAAACAGGCTCTGATTGCAGAGTAAACGCTTGTGCTTTTGGAGTTTAAACAAATACCACTAATTTAATATGACCTAGTTTATGTTTAGCGTTTGCTTCCGTCTTTGGGTGGCGCATATGCAAGTGCACCAACGTTAAGCAGCACTAGCCCTCCACAACCAGACTGGTCCCAGGCATAGAAGTGGATTGCAGCATACCTCCCTGGCCCTGTGTTAGATGTTTCTGGGAAATCCATCCACAGCCAAGCCCTGGATGTATTCTCACAGCATCCTCTGGATTATGGACACACAAAAACTGTACAACATGAAATTCTTCTGGTGGACTCAAAGCCATTTCGACTCCCATATCGTAAGTTGTGGATGGTTACCTAAAAAGATGGATCATTAAGGCTTTGTATTGACTACAGGAAACTCAACTCCTGTAGCACATGAGCTCCAAAATTCCCCATCAACCTTTCAGAGACTCATGACCTGCTGCTTTGGAGATTTAAACTTCACTCACCTGCTTATTTATATTGATGACCTTATAATTTTTTCTAAAACATTCGAGAAGCATATGGAACAACTTCAGCAGGTGTTTGATCGACTCAAGGAACATTGCGTAAAGCTAAAGCCCACAAAGTGTCAACTCGTGAAAAAGTAGGTGCAGTATCTTGGTCACATTGTATCCGCAGAAGGAATTAGGACAGACCCAGAGAAGATCAGCAGGGTTAAAGATTGGAAAAGGCCCATTAATCTCAAGGAGGTCCTGCAGTTCTTAGGATTTGCAGAATACTGCAGGTGTTAAGTAATGGGGTATTCCACACTGGCTGCTCCCTTGTACCGTCTCACCTCTGGTGACCCCAGAAGAAAAAAAAAGGAACAGAAACACACTGATTCCAACCCACCCTTTCTGTGGAATAATGACTGTGAGGGGGCATTTAAAGGAAAGGCTGGTGCACGCTCCAGTGCTGGGCTATTCAGACTACAACTTGCCATTCATGCTGCAGACTGATGCATCTGGGGAGGGACTGGGTGCTGTATTGGTCCAGGTCCAGAATGGGGCTGAAAAAGTCATAGTTTATGCCAGCAGAGACTTAAGCCCGCCCGAGATAAGATATTTAGCTCATAAACTGGAATTTCTCACCCTAAAGTGGGCGGTCACAGACAAACTCTATGACCATCTTTATGGACGTCATTTCTCTGTCTTTACTGATAACAATCCATTCAAATATGTAATGATCACAGCCAAGCATGATGCCACAGGGGAACACTGGGTTTCTCTGCTATCATCATTTGAGTTTGACATCCAGTACCGAAGGGGCCAGAACAATGCAATCGCTGATGCTCTTTCTCGCATGTCCAACCATGAAGTCTCACGGATCTTACAGTCATACCCTCAACCTGTTAATACCACCAAATCAAAGCCTCCAGGAAACTGCTGCGGCGGAGGTTGATAGGTCCCCAGCAGTGGGACAGCTTTATGAGGATGTAGGGACTGATGCCTGCTGTGACGACACAAGAGATCCGTGCAGAACGGAAGCAGGATCCCATAATTGGCCACATTTTGTATTTTAAAAACACAAATAACAGACCTCCCCACACTGTGAGGATTAGACTAGGACGGAGCCTTCTTATAAAGGAATGGCGGAAGTTGGTGGTCCGAAATGGCACCCTGTACAGACGCATCATGGATGGTCAGAGAGGAGTCATGGAGCAACTCATCTTCCCAGAGAAGCTGAGTGTGGGGGTCCAAACTGCTTTGCATTATGATTCAGGACATTTGGGATTCGAAAGGACTCTCCATTTAATAAGGGAGAGATTCTGCTAGCCTAATATGTCCCAGGAAATCAAAGCTTGGTGTGAGCAGTGTGAGAGATGGTGTCTTAGGAAGACACCCTCAAGCAAGGCTGGAGCTCCTCTCAATAGCATCCATAGCAGTGCCTCAATGGAGCTTGTGTGTGTTGACTTCCTTTGCCTGGAAAAGTCGAAGGGAGGCATTGAAAATGTTTTGGTTGTTACAGATAATTTCTCTCGTTACGCTCAAGTCTACCCCACCACAGACCAAAAAGCGAATACAGTAGCCAGGGTTCTGTGGAAGTACTACTACTTTTGTCGGTTTGGCTTTCCAGCAAAATTGCATGTGGATCAAGGACACAATTTTGAAAGTGCAGTCGTGAAGGAACTGTGCAAGATCACAGGCATCACTAAGACTCACACCACTCCCTACCACCCGCAGGGCAATGGGACAACCGAAAGGTTTTACCGGATCCTAATGAATATGTTGGGAACCCTGCAGCCTCACATGAAGCCCAGGTGGCATAAACACATGGATGCCATGACACACACAACTGCACACGACATGACTGAATGGGATACACACCATACTACTTGATGTTTGGGAGACATCCTAGGCTCCCAGCGGCTCTGGTTTTTGGGTTTACCACCTCTAATAATCCAGAGGATTACAGTGAATATGTGCAGACACTGCATAATTGTCTGGCGGAGGCCTATGGACAGAGAGATAGACTGGATTACATAAGGATCTATTTTGGAGCAATTCTATCATTGTATCATTGCAAATGTATCATAATTAGATTCACATTCAATTACATTTTTCTTTTAACTAAAACCTAACTAAAATCTAAGCTTAAGGCACACATAATAGTATAGTGTGAGGATAATGATGAGTCAGACGTCAAAATAAACTTAATGATAATAAAATAAAATAAAAAACATACAGAGGGGCACTAGTTCTCATAAAATAATTTCAGGTCTATATAAGCATCAAGGAGCTCTACATCAGGTGGCTGTCCATAAGATAACTTTTAAAAGCTGAAAAGTTGCTCCATTTAATGTGAGAATAAATCATTTGACAAGAATCAGCAGGTTGTTAAGAATAAGATCAGTACTTCTGTCTAACTGAGTGGTTCCAAAAATTATGTCCTCACTTTTCAAAGGATGGGGTAGGGAAAGAGTTGTAGACAACCATTCTTGTAGGTTTTCCCAAAAGACTCCAGTGTGCTCACAATAGAAAAAAGGATGATCTGTTGTTTCGATGTCATTGTAACAAAAGTTACAACTGATATTGTCCAGGTTAAAACTTTGTCTTAGAAGTTATGCTCCCAATCTTTTTAAACAAACTTTTGGGAAGACAGTACAAGGTACTCATTCACTAAAAAGGATTTCAAACAGCTTATTTGTAAGACCGTATTTAAGCATTCAAAGTCAATGGCTTGCACACCACCATCTTTAAAGTCCTTTACCATGTTTGCTTTTTTTAAGTAGTAAACATGATTTTTCCAGATGAAATTAAAGTTTAATTGATTTATAGCTTTAATTTATTTGTTGAGTATGGCCATAGAGTATGCAGGATATATACAATGAGCCATTTTGGTTAAATTGGTTCTAAGAAACAGTTTCAGTGTCATGATAACTGAATTGGACACTCTGGAATGAGCAACAATTAGGGTGGCAGGATTAAGGTTTACCAGGTTTATTGAAACGTTAGCTCAGTGATGCGGTGCAGGAATATGTTTTATCCAGGTCGGGGCACTGAGGAAGAGAAGGTGGTGAGTAGGGATGACAGGAGCGGGTGTGATAATAGGACTGGTTGTAGTGGTTGCTTACTGTTGGGTGAAGGCCTGGGTTGTCTGGAGGAGGTGAGTAGTGCCACTGAGACTGAGGTCAACAGGAGAGGTGGTTGTGCGGAGTGGATGGGTCTCCGTTGTCCTCCTTTCTAGATGGTGGTGTGCATTGTTGGAGGGTGAACAGGCAGGGAGACGAAAAGCAAGAGGTTAAGAGGAGCGGTGAGCGGTCCTCTTGAGGTGTGAGGTTTTCAGAGGCTGGAGGAGGCTCTCGGTGGAGAAGACACACTAAAGTGCTTTAACCAATAGCGGGCTAGGATACAGGACATCTGACAGGAAATCTCAGGGTCTGGGTCTGATAACTCTGAAATAGAGCGCAGAGAAACTAAGGTAAGCAACAAAATCACAAAAAGCTATAACAAGGCAAGGTCTGTACGCCCGATTACTACTTAGGTGAGTTAACAATGTGACGCCCTCTCCAGGGATTCCGGCAGTATATGAACGTTCCCTTGATGGGCCTTGATGCAGTACAGCTGAGCAGCTGCACCTGCCTGTCGCACCCTGCAGGAGGAAGTGAGATAGAGAAAAAGCAGGAACACACCAGCACACCACACAAACCTGTGCTCAGCTCCGTGACATGAAATTCAGATCTCTTTCAAGCCTCTAACTTTAACTGAGGTTTGCTGTCCTGGATTTTATTCTCTAGGTTAATAGTTTCACTGAGTTCAGCAGGATTCCAAGATATTTCACTGAGGATTTTAGGGGAAGACCATAAGCCTTTGTGAGTTGTGAAGCGCCATCAGTTCACATTTTCTATAAGTGTAAAGTCAAGCCTGATGATTTGGAAAAAGTAGCTCAAGTACTTAAGAGGTTTGGTCCAGACTCTTCAAAAATATTGTGGTGTCAACAGCTAGTTTACTGATAATGGTGTGGTCATCGTAAACTTTCAGTTTTGGTACATCTGACTTTTTTTTATCAGGATAGCCATCACTTCAACTGCCAAGATAAAGAGGAAGGGAAAAAGGTTGCAACCCTGTTTTATTCCCCTATTAATGAAGAAACGCAGAGAAGTGTGGAAGTGCTACAGAGCTTTTGGTACCGTTGAATAAGCATTTTGTTATTCTTCAAAAGTTAGGTCCAAATCCAAACATGTAAAACCTTAAAAAGAAACGGATGCTTCAACATATGAAAGGCTTTGTAGAAGTCCAAAAAAGGATGAACCCTTTATCCTCAATCAAATCGCTATACTCAATCCTGTACCAGTCTGATGTTATTGTGAATAGATATTTTACGCATAAAACCGGTGTGTGTTTTGGAAATAATGTCCTTATCCCTTTCATTTGTGACAGTCACTGCAGTGGACTGCTATTTAAAAGTCATTGTCTTGTGTATATATGGGTTTTTATGTTTTAAATGATCATAGGCCACTGAAGTGGACACTAGTGCATCGTGCAATACACTGCCAACTACTATCCATGCACTGCTAGTGCAACCAAATTTTCTCAAATCCAAGACGGCAGACAGACAGAAAGGCATGCCGGGCACCTCTGGAATATCCAGTCAATTCTTCTACAGTAGAAGACCTTTGGAGGTAAAAACAAATATTTTAACATTAGGTAACAACTAAAGAAGAAAACTAGTGGTATATTTTCCAAATATTAACTCTATATTTGGAGAAAATTATTGTTTATGACCTGTCCGCTAAACTGGACATCATGCATCAGTGGCAATATTTCAACAGCCATTGATATTATTACTCAGACTATAGTTCTACAATATGCACCATCTCCAGGAAGTGTTTTGGCAGTATATAAACTGATTTACATTTTAGTGCATAACTTGAAAATTGTTGCCATTAACAAGTAAGGTTTTTTATATTTTTTAGAGCTCAGATGCAGTGCATAGAGAAGCCTACAAGATAGCGGAGCAACTGCCCGCTGACTCAAGTGAGGATGAAGCTAGTGGAAGTGATGATGATGATGAGCGGCTGCCAGGAAAAGAAGAATTGGCAGATGCTAGGAGTAGTGACAGTGAAGATGAGGAAGATGAGGAACCTGTGATTCCTGAGGGAAAACAAGAGGGTGAAGGACATGACATAACTGAAGATGCACCACATGACAAAGCAGAGGGCCAGAAAAGCAGAAATATCTGGATAAACAAGGACAATGATTTTGGCAGAGAACTGCCCCCTTTTTTAGGGGAGTGGAAGGTGAATGTTGAGGGAGAGGAACCAATGGATTTCTTCATGCGTCTATTTCCTGAGGATCTTATTAGTGAAATCGTGCAGAATACAAACCTGTATGCACTCCAAAAAGAAAAAGAAATCTGGCCTTGACAGAAAGGGAATTGAAGACATTTCTAGGAATGAATATGGTCATTTCATACCTCAGATACCCAAGATCAAGAATGTATGGGTCATCAGAGCAGGTACTTTGTCTTGATATGATAGCAAATGGCATGTCAGTAAACAGATTTGAGCAGCTTCTGATGTACATTCATTTTGTTGATAATTACTCTGTAAGAGTCATGATTATTGAATTATTAATATTTATCAAGAATTAAAATTAAAATCATAATTTGAAAGAAAATAATTTCTTAACCAAAAAAATCATTACGAATTGAATTCAGAGATGTCCTCTGGTGTTGTGATTATGGCTCAAGGCCCTTGATAATTACAATTACGAAATTCTCAGTAATAACTGATAAGTATTACTAGATGTCACTGTTTAATCAACCGCCTCACCGAAGGTGGGGAACTTTGACCTTATTTTGACAGACAAATCACTCTTGCTCAAAATATCACAAACGCTTTATCTACATAAATATTTATTTTTTAGTTTTTAACCCTTTCTCTCTTCTAGACATGGCGATTGACTGAGCTTTTACTGTAACTAATTATATGTGCTCTCTTTCAGACGCGTACACGTCGTCTTCCGCTTATCCGGGACCGGGTCGCAGGGGTAGCAGACTAAGCAGAGACACCCAGACGTCCCTCTCCCCAGACACCTCCTCCAGCTCCTCCGGGGGGAGCCCAAGGCGTTCCCAGGCCAGCCGAGAGACATAGTCCCTCCAGCGTGTCCTGGGCCGTCCCCTGGGCCTCCTCCCGGTGGGACGTGCCTGGAACACCTCCCGAGGAAGGCGTCCAGGAGGCATCCGATATAGATGCCCGAGCCACCTCAACTGGCTCCTCTCGATGTTGAGGAGCAGTGGCTCTACTCCGAGCCCCTCCCGCATGGCCAAGCTCCTCACCCTATCTCTAAGGGAGTGCCCGGCCACCCTACGGAGGAAGCTCATTTCAGCCGCATTTCAGCCGGGATCTCGTTCTTTCGGTCATGACCCAAAGTTCATGGCCATAGGTGAGGGTAGGAACGTAGACCGACCGGTAAATCGAGAGCTTCAGGCGGCAACCAGACACTAAGAGTGAAGACAATGGAACAGTGAGTGTTCCACCATGAGGTTCTAGCAGTCCAACTTTTTAAGTTCACTTGACTCTGCCCTCTGGTGTTCAAACACAATGAGACACGCAAAGCCTCAAAGCACTGCGGCCTTCAGAGTCCAACAGCAATCAAAGTTTCAATAAGACATTGCATGCACATACAACTTAGAACACATATAAATGGCGATTCTAAATTGCCCTAAAATCCTACTCTATCCTGCCCAAGCTATTTCTTATAGAAATAAAACAAAACGGGATTACTTGGTGTCGTCTTTTCTGGAGCATGGGAGAGAGAGGAAAGTTTGTTACGCGTCTGTTACAAACTCAAAGACGGTCGGCTTCTCTCCTTTGGCAAAAGGGGAAAAATATGACGGACCATCAGCAGTGGACTGGAGCAAAAACAGAGGAAAATTTTGTGTCCTTCGAAAACCTCTGTGGGTTTTTCTTGGGTTGCGTGTTAAATCCAGGCCTTCGATCGGTAAAGTAAAACTTGCTGGTCTTCCTATCCCGGCAAGCCTTTCAGCTCATTGAGCTTCTCATGAGTTTGGCCACTGAGGAGAATGAATGAAAACCCACGTGTGACATTCTTCTCCAGAATGTTGTGCGCCTCTGTTGCGTGGTAACCGCGTCTCCAGCGGGAGAAAAAGCAATGGTGGAGCGTCTTCCGTGTTCTTGTATAGTCCACTGTGACATCAGAGCTGCGACGCCCCCTTCCTTTTGGCTGTAATGCATGCTGGGAGTTGTAGTAGCAGACGATACTGGGGTATAGAGTAGCAGACAACACTGGAAGGTATAGTAGCGAACAAATGGGCCAACAACTCGCAGGAGCCAGGAAATGCTGGTGAATTCTTCAAAATCAGACCAGTGTTGGATGCACTTGAGAAAACCTCCCATTCAGCTGTTGATCCTGAACAGTTTCACTCAGTTGACAAGCAGATAATTTCTTTCAAGGGTCAGCTAGCGATCAAGAAGTATATCCCAAAATAAAAACAACCCTGGGGTCTGAAGAAATGGGTGAGAGGAGGGACCTCTGGATACATGTATCGATTTGAAGTGTATCAAGGTTTGTCTGCAGATGTGGTCATGCGTCTCTGTGATGATATAACAGAAAAGAATCACAAAGTGTTTTTTTTGACAACTTTTTTTCTAAAATACCACTCATTCAGGCACTACAGGAAAAGGGAATCTATGGCACTGGCACTTCCAGAATCAATAGGCTCCAGGGGGCACAACTGAAATTAAAGAGTGAAAAGCAACTCAAAAGTGAAGGAAGAGGATCTTGTTCTGTTGTCAGCAATGCTGAAAACATCACCATTACACACTGGCTGTATAGCTCAGTTATTCACATTGCCTCTTCTTGCATAGGTTTGTCCCCACCAGAGATGGAGTAAGAAAGAGAAAAGGATGCTCAACATCCAAAGGTCACTTAATGTGACTGTACAATCAGCACATGGGAGGAGTAGATCTCATGAATCAATGTGTTGCGATGTAACCTCACAGACACAAAAATAAACAATGGTATATCCGAGTGTTTTTTTCACTTCTTGGACCTGACTGTTGTCAATGCCTGGCACCAGCACAGAATGTCTGGGTTGGAGAAGATGGATCTTCTACATTTCAAGGCATCTGTAGCCCGTGCGCTAATAAATGAAAGTTCCATTCAGACACTCACAAGAGGAAGGCCCAGTCCCACCCCACCACTGTGAAAATGCAGAGCAGTGTCTAAGGCACCTCATGAGCTCAGGTTTGGCCCTAGAGAACACTGGCCCCAGCTCACTGAAACCAAAAATGCCAACAGATGCAATGATCCAGCCTGCACACGAAAAATAAAATACATCTGCATGCAGTGTGTTGTGGCTTTGTGTGGGTGCTTTGCAAATTTTTAAACAAGAGAGACTTGCAGCATTTCTATAAATCTGAAACTGATGAGACTGTATTGTCTAGTTACAAAATACAACAGAATGGCTGAAGCGTCATGTTCAGTATTGTTAGTTTTGGAAAAATGTATAAGGTCCACAATAATATACTGTTTAAGAGGAGCTAAGATACGCCTAAAAATAGATCAAGGGGTTATCAACAGCCACATCTGTTGACTTGGATGTACCATGCGAGTAGTATATAATCTGTTCTCCCCATTGATTTGACATTTTTTTTTTATCAGTCCTTTGAATGGGCTTCTTGAAAAAGAATACAATGTGGATTTTTGTTTCTATTTAAGGGTATCCATTTTAGATTTCCATTCCTTCATTCCTGTTCTTTCAGCTGTTTACCAAAGTAATCAACTTTACTATCCAGACTTTTTATAGCAGCTAACACGGCAGCTAAAGAGCCCTCACTCTCAGCGGCTTGCTTTTTAGCAGGTGGGAGCTTAGATGGAGTTGCATTCAGTTGTTGTCTTGTACCAGTAGCACTTTTTCCTGATTCCAGAGATGGAAAAAAAGTTGATTACAGGGAGCTGGTGTACCGCTTTGTTGCATGGTGTAGAAACAATCATCTCATCTTGAATATGAATAAAACAAAGGAGATGATTGTAGATTTTAAGAGACACAGGAATAAATGAAACACTTTCTATCGTGGGAGAAAAAGTGGAGGTGGTGGCGGAGTATAAATACCTTGATGTTCACTTGGACAACATACTGGAGTGGAGATGCAACTGTGAAGCCATCTACAAGAAGGGACAGAGCAGACTGTACTTCTTGAGAATCCAGTGTTTGCAGTTGTTGAGATTGTGATCTCTTCTGTCATCATCTGCTGGGGTAGCAGCATCAGAGGGACTCAAAAAAGCTCAGCAAGCTAATAAAGAAGGCTGGCTTTATTTTAGGAACTCCTCTGGAACCTCTGGAGATCATTGAGCAAAGAAGCATTCTTCATAAAATGAAGAACATTATGGAGAACCCTGAGCATCCTCTTCATGTGACTGTCGTACAACAACTCTGTCTTCAGTCAGAGATTTCTTCAGATCTGCTGTAAGACAGGCCGCTACAGGAGATCCTTCCTGCCCAAAGCCATCAGCATCTACAATGGCTCTTTGAAGAAATCTCCATAATATGAGCTAAAACAAAATTTAATTTCCCTTTGGGATTAATAAAGTATTTTTGAATTTTTTGAATTTGAATTAGCATTAGTATTCTTCAGAGTGGGGAATTCTCTTTCGTTAACGGCTGAAATCTTTTACAAGTCACTCATTTCTTCCTCATTCCTTATTATTTCAAATTCTAAGGCGATGACCCTATTAAATGTGAGATCTCTCAATAATAAACTGGATGAGTTGGCACTGCTAGTGAGATATGATAAGGACTTTGGACAGAGCTATCTAATTTGCCTTACAGAGACATGGCTTAATGAACAGTGCACTGGATCTTCCGGGATATACGACCATAAGGGCGGATCGGGACAGGCCGCTGTCAGGGCAGTCTGTAGATGGTGGTCTGCTCATGTTCGTGGATCAGAGGTGGGCCACACAGGTTACTATACACCAACAGGCTTGCACAAAGGACTATGAAACTCTAGTGGTGTCTCTTAGACCGTTTTACTTACCATGCATGTTTGAACAAGTTACTGATGTGGTATTTTATTTACCGGGGCCGAATTTTAAGGAGCCTACTGAGCATATAACAGAGACATACAATTCAATCGTGTCCTGATCAGCTGACCAGGGGGTGTTTAACATAGGGATTTTAACACGCAGTCTCTCTTGCCACATCTCCCGATTCTCAAGTAATATATAATGTGCAAGAACTCTTGATCTGTGCTTTGGTAACATTGAGGATGCATAAAAGCCAGTATGCAGATCCCCTATCGGCAAATCTGATGGCAACATTATTCACTTACCCCCTAAATATAGGCAGTGGGTGAAACATGTCAACCCTAGTGTGAAAACTGGGCAGGTCTGGGACACAGAGAGTGAGGACAAGCTTAAAATACTGCTTTGATACTACAAACTGGGCTGTGTTTTTTGATACAATCACAGGCCCACATGAGCTTACAGACCATAACATCTTATATATTGTTCTGTGAGCAGTCGGTGGTGACCAGTAAAACAATCTGTGTGTTTGCCAATAACAAGCCATGTCTCACAAAAGAGTTAAGGCTTAGACTCACTGAATAACATGCTGCTTTTGTGAGATTGGATAAAGAGGAATTCCTCAACATAAGGAGAGAGTTCAGATTGAAGATGCCTACAGCAAAACTTGACTTAAAAAACAAAGTTAAAGGAAGTTTTGTACAGGGAAACCTTGTCAGGCCTAAATAAAATGATGGGTCGATCAAAAAAAGCCCAGGTTGGACACACACTGCTGATGAGAATCTCATCTTTGCAAATGAGCTCAACCACTTCTACAATCGTTTTGACACAGCTTGATGCTAAAGAAATGCCTCTTTCCGTCTGTGCAGAGATGCCCAAAGACCAACCTATTCAACTGTCTGTGGAGGATTTTGGTGGCTGTTTGTCCCATGCAAGAGACAACCTTGCAAAGCACCATGCTATGATGGTTTGGGTGGACTTTGAGGGTGTGTTCTGCTGAGCTCAAGGAGGTCTTGACGGCTGTTTCAAATTTTTATAAACACCTGCACTGTTCCAGACTCGTGGAAAATCTCCATCATTAAGCCTCTGCCAAAAAGCTTGGTTCCAGGGCTCTGAATGACTTCCGAGCGGTTACACTCACTTCAGTACAGGCAAAATGTATGGAAAGAGCTGTGAGTAAGCATCTTGTTGCAGCTGTAAAGGACCAACTTGACTCCCTACAATTGGAAAATAGGCCTTGTAGAGGGGTGGAGGATGCTACTTTGACTCTTGTAAACAGGGTGGCGGGTCATTTACAGCAGAAGAGCACGTTTTCTAGAATATTATTCATTGACCTGACCTCTGCTTTTAATATGATGAGGACTGAGATCTTGTTGAAACAGCTTTCCATTTTGGGGGTGAATATGGGGGTTGATCCACTGGTTCAGAAACGTTTTGACGGCCCAACCCCAGTACTTCAGGTACTTAGATACGACATTGATGACAGGCTCAATTTTTCATTAAATGTGGATGAGATTTATAAGAAACCCAATTAGAGACTGATCATGATCAGGAAGCTTAGAGGTTTTGAAGTGAGCTCACAGATTCTTGAAAAGGTTCATGTCAGTCTCATTGAAGGCGTTCTTGTTTTTGATATCACTGTGTGCTTTGGGCACCTCATAGTGGTAGATCGTTCCTCAGTGACTGTAGACCTGTTGCCCTGACATCCCACATAATGAAGGTCCTAGAGAGACTCCTGTTGGCCCACCCGAGTAAGCGAATCGTGAACAATCAGGACCCCCTTCAGTTTGCTGCCGTAATTCACCTGCTTCAACAAAACCACTGTCATCTGGACAAAGCCAGCAGCACTGTGAGGATCATGCGTTTTGTTTTCTCCAGTGCATTTCACACAATTTAACCTGATTTGCTTTGTCAGAAACTCTATAAGACTCAGCTGGAGGCCTAAATAATCTCCTGGATCAAAGACTACATGACAAACAGAACC